>RPFO01000165.1:4197472-4224972 GCA_009746045.1 Mesostigma viride | reverse complement strand
CGCCAGCTCAATGAAGGCCGCCTCCCAGGCCTGCGTCACTGCCATCTCGGTGGAGTTCTCTCGGTTCACCACGGGGTAGGTGACCACAAAGGAGGTGGCGTTGGTCAACGCGGTCGAGGGGAGACCGCCGAGCACCGTGCGGGGCTCCAGGGGGGCACCGTACGCGGCCAGGCACTCCTGGGAGGAGCTCGGGTGGGCGGCGCAGAAGGCCACATGGTCGGCACCGCCGTAGTCGTCGAGCCGGTCGGGGTCCATTTGGAAGTACTGCCGTGCGGAGAAATATATCAAGGAGAGAGGGTGGGAGAGAGAAGGTTTGTCATGAACGAGAGAGCGCGGAAAAGGAAAAATAGAAAGGAAAAACAAGAAGGTTTTTCATGAACGAGAATGAGCGCACGGGAACAAAAAATGACCGTGTTGAATTCCATTAATGCAATGGTATACAGCAACCAAACACCAACTTTCCAGGCGGTGAGGCGAAAAGCAGACCCACGGAAACGAGACGATGGCAAGCGCATGAAATACAAAAATGAAGTAATGTGTGACTGGCGGATGAAAGCTAAGGAGTGGCAATTGAGATCAGGATGCCAACTGGTAGCCACGGAAATGCTCAGGAGGTACTTCAGACCTGTTCTTATGAACAAAGCACCTATGCAAAGGAGGCAACACAACACCCCTGCTTCTGGCCCCCCACCCTGCACACAGCACGCGCCCACCCTACACACAGCACGCGCAAGACATCGGACCCAAGCGTTGTAAAGATGTTGTTGGCACATGCCAAACTATAGGATCCCTGGGCCATCCCTGTTCGTGCCAAGGCGCGCTGTCTGTGCCGGGACCATAAGCATGACCACTTCACCCACCTGTAGCACACTCTGCGTGGCGCATGCATCCCCCAGGGGCTTGTAGCAGATGTCCGACAGCCGCGTGGGTGCACCCGCGTAGCCCTGGCCATCAGCCTCATCATCGCGATGGCTAGAAAGGTTGTCGGGCTCACCCATTCCGCCCTCCGACGAGACATTTGGCAGCGACACAGCCAGCGCGTCCACTTTGGCCTGGAACTCGAAGAGAAGCCGCAGGTACTTGTCCTGCAGGATGCCTGCTTGTCACAGGGAGGGACCGAGGAGCAGGGGGGGCCACGGGGTAGAAATGCCACTTCAGAACTTAGTAGCTCAAAATTATGCCAGTTAGCAGATACCATTTGAGATTCCTTACTGATACGTTTCAGATTCCTTTTTATGTCAAATTTTTCTTGAATAAGAGTTTAGGACCCTTCTTCGCACTTTCAATATTTGTTGCACAATGAAAAATCGTATGTACGATTTACTGAAAGTGCTCCGCCTTACTGCCCTTATATTCAACTGTCATTAGGCTCCAAACCCAGTAAGTCCCATAAAAATACAAGTACCAGTACTTCCCACAAAAATACAAGTACTGAAGTTCCGTTCCAGCTTCCTTTAGCTTCTATGCATGATCATGAGCTATGCAAACCACGCACTGGGAGCGGGCGAGCGGTGGCCGTGTTCATCTGTGGTGCGTGACGTCGACAGGATCAGCTGCTCGATCCGGTAGAAGCGGCCAAAATGATTCTCGTAGAAGGCCTTGTCCTTTGCGGTGGCCCAGCTGGGGTTCACCCACAGCTTGTTGGGGTCGGTGTCCACTTGGAAGAAGAAAAGGCCGCAGGATGCCAGCCCTGCGGTTGCAAGCAGAACAAAGGGGGGAAGAACCGAAGAACGAACAAATGAGGATACTTAGGACGCATGCGCAGAGGATGCCGATTGATAACATCCGAAAATGATGAGAAGTATGAGGATAAACAGTACGCATCCGCAAAGGATGATAATTGATACATCCGTCAATGATGAGAAGTCATGCTGAGAGCAAGTGCAGCGAGACTTGGCTATTACTAGGGACCTGCGACACCAATAGCATGTATGCTGTTTCAGTACTGAACTAAACTCGCTGTCGAAAGTTTGTCTATTAATAAAGTACCATCCCTTATCTCATGAACAGGAGCAGAAGCCCGTTTCTTCAGGAGATTAGCACACGCTTACAATATTACCAACATATCTATTTCCATCATATCAGCGGAGAATTTTCCAACCCAGAAGATCCATAAATCCCCCCCAGAAGAGAGCCTGGGACCGTTTTCAGGAGATGATCAGCACGCCATCAGCTAGCCGACATAATGCGACGAAAACATGGGCAGCACAGTACAGAACGCAATGTGCAGTAAAAAGAGCGCCAAAACCTTCACATCTCGTAAGCTCAGGCCCGAGATCCGATCGTTTCTTTGCCCTCTACGAAACAACATGTCCTTATTGAATGCTTCCCCCATTTAGCAAAGTTCATTATTTGCCCGCTCTAGGCATTACAACATGGACTGGCCCGACCAATCTCTATGTATCAACCCTGTCGGTACCATCTAGCGGTAGTGCGGCCCCACCACATGCTCCATTAGTGTCCGAATAGAGACACCCTTTCCCTCGCACAAGCCTCTTGAGAAGACACAGCAGGAGACGGGCCATCCTCATACAAACAGGCCGCTGGCCCCACACATAATACATATACAATCTGGCCGCACACCCACCCACGAACGCCAGCATGGTCACCGCCACCAGGATGGGCCGCCGGGCGATGAAAATGCCCAAGTCCCGGAACAGCAGCTTCAGGTTGCAGCGCTCCCCGAAGTCTCCATTGGACACCAGCGTCTGCTCGCGAGAGAGTAGGCTCGCGGCCGGGGGGGTGGCGTCATCCTCCCTGGCATCATCGTGGCCGTACCGCCAGGTGTCCTGGTGGAGCAGGGGCGCGCGGGTGCTCACGTCGTTGCGATCCCTGGATCGACGCAAAGCATCAACACAGAGCCATTCGCGGTGTGGATCATTCATCCCCGTTTGTTTCATTAATGATGAATAAAGGGCGGCTGCAGCCGCTCGTAGCAAGCCTGGCAGCAACCATTGGCGATGATAAGAAGATGTCGAGAAAAAAGCACTGTCACGATTCCTTCCACTTGGGCATTTTATGTCGCTAAACAGAAATTAGCCTTGGGACAGTTCAGAAGGAGTCAAACGAGATGGGCCATAACTAACAGGAGATGGACCATAACTAACAGGCCATAACTAACAGGAGATGGACCATGACTAACAGGCCATAACTAACAGGAGATGGACCATGACTAACAGGCCATAACTAACAGGAGATGGACCATGACTACGAGATGGACCATGACTAACAGGTACGATTGAATGCCAGGTACCAGGCATGGCCGGTTCAAAGCTGCAAAGTATCTCCTGGACTGCCCAAGCTCAACGTGAACGATCCGCGCCGGAATCACAGGTGGGCGCACACCCTGGTGTCCACCACCCTGGTGTCCACCACCCTGGCGCCCAGTGCACTGTCGCCACCCTTAACTATTTTGCCAGGCCACCCATAACGAATTCGCCAACTATCAACACCATTCACGATACTTGTGCGATGTTCTTACCTCCATCCCATATCTATTTCTCGGGTATATATTTAGTGGAAATTTATTATGTATTATTGTAGTGGGTATATTTATTATCCAATCATGGACCAGCTGCCTCCACCCCCATGTCGTGTTCTCCACCTCCACCCCATGTCGTGTTCTCCACCTCCACCGCATGTCGTGTTCTCCACCTCCACCCCATGTCGTGTTCTCCACCTCCACCCCATGTCGTGTTCTCCACCCCCACCGCATGTCGTGTTCTCCACCCCCACCCCATGTCGTGTTCTCCACCTCCACCGCATGTCGTGTTCTCCACCTCCATCCCATGTCGTGTTCTGCACCCCCACCCCATGTCGTGTTCTCCACCCCCACCCCATGTCGTGTTCTCCACCTCCACCGCATGTCGTGTTCTGCACCTCCACCCCATGTCGTGTTCTGCACCCCCACCCCATGTCGTGTTCTCCACCCCCACCCCATGTCGTGTTCTCCACCTCCACCGCATGTCGTGTTCTGCACCTCCACCCCATGTCGTGTTCTCCACCTCCATCCCATGTCGCGTTCTGCACCTCCACCCCATGTCGTGTTCTCCACCTCCACCCCATGTCGTGTTCTCCACCTCCACCCCATGTCGTGTTCTCCACCTCCACCCCATGTCGTGTTCTCCACCTCCACCCCATGTCGTGTTCTCCACCTCCACCCCATGTCGTGTTCTCCACCCCCATCCCATGTCGTGTTCTCCACCTCCACCGCATGTCGTGTTCTCCACCTCCACCCCATGTCGTGTTCTCCACCTCCATCCCATGTCGTGTTCTCCACCTCCACCCCATGTCGTGTTCTCCACCTCCACCCCATGTCGTGTTCTGCACCCCCACCGCATGTCGTGTTCTCCATCTCCACCCCATGTCGTGTTCTCCACCTCCACCCCATGTCGTGTTCTCGGGTGCGTGCGTATATTTATCATCCAATCATAGACCAGCTTCCTCCAACCCATGTCTCACATATGTCTCACTGTAAAAACCGAAATTCCGCTAGTATAGTATATGGTGGTAGTATTACTATTTATACTACTGGTTTACTAGTAGTAGTATGCTAACACTACTCTTACCTTCCCTTCATAACTCTCACCTGTCCAGCGGGCCCACCACATCCTCCGCCTCGCGCCAGAAGGACTCAGACTTGTGCGCACGCGACGGCACGAGCGGCTCCACCAGTGGCGCGCGCCCCAGCTTGGAGGGCAGCACGCGCGCGTAGACCAGCAGAACCGCCAGTGTGAAGGCAGCGAAGATGCAGGCGCACGCCAGGGTGACACAGAGCATCTGGGGTAGGGGTAGGGGACAACGACATGCGCCATATGCCAGCTTCAGGTTGTTTGTTGAGCTGAACTAAAGCATTGCTGTTTCACTACTATCCTTCTTGATACAGCCAGCAGGAAAACAGGGAACAGGCCCCCCCAAAAAAGATGCAAAGCAAAGGGAAGAGGTACAAAACACTTCAAATTTTATACATGATGCCGTGGGGAAGAGCTTAAGTGCACGAGATGTAGATGCTTGCTTAAATGCTTGATTACCAGAGCATGGCATTTAACAGGCCTAGTTGACATATGGGTACCACCTACTATTCCCATGCACACATATATCTCATTTAATCTGTGACATAAACTGCACACACAGTATTGACAGTTCAAGGTAATTCTAGTAAATGTACAGTAGAAGTATGACAAAAATGCAGTACCCATAACCATGGAGGATTGTGAAAAACACAATGGCTTTATGCCAAGCCCGCTTACCTCAACCCCCCATACCCGGACGGTGCAGAAGCCACCACCACCCGCCACCGGCAGTGGCCCTGGCCCCGGCCCAGGGGCACAACCAGGTGCTGAGGGGCAATCGCCGCATGAACAGGTCAGGGATGGATCGCCGCACGTGTGCATATCCAGGTCCAGGGGGCGGATGCCAGACCCCTCAGGGAGGTCGGCCTCGTCAGGGAAGTTGATGGTGTAAGGCGAGCCCTCCTCGCCCAGCGGCCGCTTGGCCCCCATGAAGCTGGCCCACTCTGCTCGCATGAGGGGTTAGGGACAAATCCATGGGTTGGGGACGAATCAACAGACGCAAGCGGACAAGATGAGCTCTTGTGGCCGAGGGGTTGAAAATTCGTTGCTCCTGCTGCCACAGGTAAAGCGCGGGCATCCAAATGGATGAACGGATCGAACAGAAGAGCTCAAGCGCCAAATGATAAACCTGCATTAATTAAAAATTGAAAGCACGTGACACACCAATAAAGGAGCCTTCAGCCCCTATACACAAACCTGCACGCAAGACACAAGCTCCAAAATCGTGACATCATCCACTTTGCCCGAATCCCAAAACGGCTGTTTTTAAGCGCAACTTGTGAATCATATAGACCATGTGCACATCGCGAAGCAGCTTGCTAGGCTTTATCATAATTATCGAACTTTTACCCCCCTAAAATAACCCCCGTGAAAGCATACACCCCATCGGCCATCGGCAAATTTCAGACAACAAGTTCTGAACACAAAATCAGTCAGCATTCCAGAACTCAACTCACACTAATGCATGATAGAAACGCGAGGGTTCCAGGTATCGGTACTCTTGATGTAATCATAAAAATGTAAGGGGTTCCAGGTACTCTTGATGTCAAAACTACAGGAACTCTCGATGTCAAAACAAAAAAGGACTATCAATGTCAAAATTAGTTAACAAGGCGTAGATAGTCGGCTGTTAACTTGCTAGATCCATGACCAGGACCTGACGTACACCCATACCATTTCCAGCCCACTCATCCCATTCCCGAGCAGGATGAGCATTCCCACTGGGGACATGCACCCTGGCTTTAACGAAAATTGGCAAGCAAGCACCACCACGTGCCCTCACACATCACGATCTGTGCCCTCACATAGCAGTTTCCATGGCCCTTACATAGCAGTGTCCGCCCTCACATAGCACGGTCTGTGCCCTCACATAGCAGTTTCCATGGCCCTTACATAGCAGTGTCCGCCCTCACATAGCACGGTCTGTGCCCTCACATAGCAGTTTCCATGGCCTTTACATAGCAGTGTCCGCCCTCACATAGCATGGTCTGTGCCCTCACATAGCAGTTTCCATGGCCCTTACATAGCAGTGTCCGCCCTCACATAGCACGGTCTGTGCCCTCACATAGCAGTTTCCATGGCCCTTACATAGCAGTGTCCGCCCTCACATAGCACGGTCTGTGCCCTCACATAGCAGTTTCCATGGCCCTTACATAGCAGTGTCCGCCCTCACATAGCACGGTCTGTGCCCTCACATAGCGGTTTCCATGGCCCTTACATGGCACAGTGTGTGTCCTCGCATAGCACCGGCATGTGTCCACACTTGGCGTTCCGCCGCTTCCCGAGACAACGACTATGTTAAGAGGTTGGGCTCCCCATTTTTGGAAAGCTCACCCTTCCAGCTCTGCGCGCCACCCCCCACAAAGTCGAGCGCCCGCGTGTTCATCGCCGCAAACTTGACGTCCTTGCACGACGCGAACAGCGACGGGCCCACGTCACCCGAGAGGAAGTAATCGAGCGCATCCACCGCGGTCGCCTTGGTGTCAGGTGCCTGGACGCCAACACACGCGAACGCAAACGGAACATGAGATGCACCCATGGGGGCGATTAATGGTTAGGGTCGCCTTCGTGTTTATAAACAACTCGGGTGACTGGACACCAACGCGAGCAAACACGGGGAAAGAGGACATGCCGGCACATCATGGGTGGCGCGTGGGGGTTGCATTGCTCGTTGCTGTTGTGACGTCAGGAATCAATGACGTCTTCTTGTTGTGACGTCAGCAATCCATGGAACCCCAACAAGGGAACCGGGGCCCGGGGCATCAGAACTCGACCAAAAGGAAGAGCGTGAAAATGCCCTAAACATTTGTGACGTCTGATAGCAAGAGGACCATACTGACTTCGGTTGGGCCTCCGCACACTGGGAACCAGGGCCCCTGGAAGCTTGCTGATGCCACTAGACCAAAAAAAAAGGGTGACATAGATCACTAAGCTCCCAAGAAGACCAGCATTTGATTGAATACAATAAGTGGATCCCTGCCACAAATGCAGCAGTTACAGTGGCCTTAAGGTTTCTCAGTCCGCACGCGGAAGAAAGAGGCCTCCAGGGTGGGAGGGAGGGAAAGGAGCTATTGCGGATCATTGCTGGCCTGGCTTGCTTAAGGCCGGCAACACAAGCTGACATCATCCTAAATTAATTAACACCGGCATGCGTCACACGCCGACCTGGACGGTGCTGAAAACGCCACTGCAAACTAACATGGCCACACACACACAGGCTAGTGCGTTAACCGTACAGGTAGTCGTACAAGCTCCTCAAGACCGACAAACATAAATCTCGCCCATCGGCCCCTTGGGCCGGTCCAAGTCCACTAAATACTAATTAATCATGACTCACTAAACCAATCAGCCAAAGATTCGTTAAGCAACCAGCCAACCCTACAGGTCCCTAGCTTCACAGCCGGTGCAAGTAATAACGAACCTTTGCAAGCAAGTCGTATAAAACCTACAACTAATTTTTCGGACCACTAATTGATAACCACAGACCCTATAAACAACCGGGTCTTTCAAGGAGAATTTCGGCGAGCATGAAACCCTTTGTACAGAACGGATTAGTCAGCCCGAGTCGCAGACAGCCTTCCATATGCAGGCCAAGGCATAGCGGCCCTATCTTTCCCGCATGCGTTAATTAAACTATCATCAGAGAAAACAAAAAGTTTGAGTAAAGGGCAAAAAGAAAAGCATGGTGGGAACACCGCTGTGATCCAGTCCAACCGATGCAACAACCAAAACATAAGGAAGGGTGCGAAAGTATCAACAAAGTGCCAACAAAAGGTGTGGCGGGGACCGCGATGGGATACGCTAAAACAGCAGACGGCTAGGAGTGCCATGATGGGGATGATGATGCCATAGTGGCAGCCCGTCGGGGCAAAGGGAAAGAAAGATGTGCATGCACAAGGGCATGGGAAAAAAGGTGATCAGAAAAGAAGTGCATGAAGGGGAAGGGGAGGGCGGGCATGCATATGCTCTTACAGCGGGCAAGCATGTGCGGGGGCAAGTGGGCTGACATAGGTGGGATGTGGGCTGGAGAAACAAAGGAACACTGCAGGCATGGGCAGCTGCAGCAAGGCCAAGGACGATCGCCTCATTTTGCTGTGTCACTCCGCGCACACACACACAACAGCTATGTCCTGTGGGCTTGACTTCTGTCTGCACGGCCTCTAGGACCTGAAACCAGAACTTCATAAGGTGATCTTGAGTAATCTCAACGCAGTGCCTAACAGAACAGAAATAGGAGGCAGTGAATAATAAGAAGTTTCGCCCGGCACACGTCGCATGTTAGGCCAGAATAGGCCTTACAAACCACACGCACATGTGTGGGTACGAGCCTGCCCAGTGAAGCAAGACGGCATATTACGAGGTTGTCAGTCACAGCAAACCCCTTGCCAGGAGTCCATGACAGGCAAGCTTCTTCATCTCACCACCTCGTTGATGTCTACAGAAGCGTCACTCAATTGCGATGATGATGTTAAACAGGAGCACACCTGAGCTGTGATGGTGATGTTGTCCACAGCCTCTCCTCAATCGTGTAGTGGCGCCCTTACCTCGATAGTTCCAGTACGCTAACCTTTATTGTTTTAGTGCGCTTCAACATGAGTGTTATAGTGCGCTCACGGTGACTGTCTGGAATGGGACCCTCACCTTCATTGTTTTAGTGCGCGGACGTCAAAATTGCGTTGCCGCGGTCTTACCTCAATTGTGTTCGTGATGTTGACAAAGAGCGCTTGGTCCGGTGAGCATGACATGGCACACCAGAGGTCCATGAAGTTGCGGTTGCACGCAGGGCAGCCCACCAGGAACGTGGCCGCCTGCGGTGTGTAGTTGCCCCATGCCCCATGCCCCATGCCCCATACCCCCCGCCCCCCGCCCCCCGCCCCCCGCCCCCCGCCCCCCGCCCCCGCCCCCCGCCCCCGCCCCCCCCCCGCCCCCGCCCCCCGCCCCCCCCCCCCCCCCCGCCCCCCCCCCCCCCCCCGCCCCCCGCCCCCCCCCCCCCCCCCCCCCCCCCCCGCCCCCCCCCCCCCCCCCCCCCCCCCCCCCCCCCCCCCCCGCCCCATGCCCCATGCCATGCCACTCCAACCCCACTCGCCAACCCACTCTCCACCCACCCCAGTCCAGCCCACCCCCACACCAAACTCCCCTCTTCACTCACACATGAACTCACACACACAATCACTCGCACACACACAGACACACACTCACACACACAGACACACACTCACACACACAATCACTCGCACACACACAGACACACACACACACACACACACACTCACCAGATAATGACCCCAAGGCAAAACAACAAAAGAAAAAGGCAGAAAGAGGGACGACCACCCGTAATAGGACAGGTTGCTGTCGCAGCAGTGAGCGGAGGCATGAAAAGGAACTCTGGTAACTATGGCACTGGCACCGACCCCCCGACGAAGAAAGTACCGTGGCTTACGGCTCGCAGTCCAACATGACTTACAGTCACAGCCAGACATGACTTACAGTCACACCCTAACCTGAACAAAATCCGGCAGTCATGGGGTGATGTACCTGACAACATGGATCAAGGCTACAGCGTAACTAATCCAATAGAACTTGCACAGTTTACCACCTTGCCGTTTCCCAGAAGCCATGCCATCGCGTCGCCAGCAGAGCAAGGGCCAAAGAGATAGAGGGGCAGTGCAACCGCGACAGATGCAGTATGGTACAGATGCAAGCAAAAGGCAAGCGTGGCACAAGCGGTGCGGATGCAAGCAAAAGGTGACCGTGGCACCAGTGGCACGGCTGCTAGCAAGCAAAAGGCGAGCGCGGCACCTGCGGGCCCAAGCAGGAGAAGCTACACCCGCAAAGGACTGTCAAGCCATCCAGCTGAAGCCAAACCATGTGTTGGAGGACTATAATAAAGCTGTCACGGTCGGTCTAAAATTGACTCATCCGTGTCCATTGACACGGCAAGGCAATTAGGCTAATGATCAATGCACACCAGAACTACCTGGGCATGACATGCAATAGTAGACCAACTCTCCCTGTTGGTTGCAAGGAAATTTCTCAACTAAAGCGTACGTGCACAGCAGAGCTGGGCTGTTGACTGTAGAGGGAAAGATATTAGCTGTTTTTAGAATAACGAAAATGTGCTGTCTGTCCCACCTTCTTCACGCTGTTACGTAGGTTGGCAAACTGCTCCTCCGTGCAGCAGAGAGCCCCTGTCAGGCGCGGGCACAAGCCCTGCACCTGGCGGGAGAATGCCTCGTCGGGCTGTCGTCACCGGGCCGTCCGAATTGAGTCGAGGAGCCGAAAAGAAACCGACAAGTGTTGTACCACGTGATCAGCTTCAAACACGAAGGCAAGGTTTGCAAGAGTTGAAGACAACAATTTGCAGGGCAATTAAATTTTCTACACACCAGCAGATCATGCCGACTGCCCAAAGACAATCCACATTATTACAGTGGTATGATGCACGGGGCCCGTTCATCGTTGCTCCCACCAAAACGTTGCTTAAACCAAGCACTTACGACGACAGCCTTCCGAGAATCCGGGCAATTGAGGGGCTTCCCGTCTTCTCGTGCTCCACATACGCCGTACATCGAGCAGTGACCCTCCCCCCTGCATCAAACGGTTATTAATTTGAACGATTGGATGCGCACGAGAACCGCAGCAATTGCCACATTGAAAAATAGTGCTCTGTGGTATGTGTGCTTCAATTAAAATAGCAAAGCAGACCTAATGGTGCCTCTAAAGCATCCATCTTATATGCCGACATCACTCCATCAGAACATCTTACCCTTCATCCCCTAACGACCCTGTGGTGAGGATGAAACACACAGCGAAACTCAGGAGTGCCTTGCTACCCATTTTGTCAGCAGTTCTCGCATTAACCTTCGCAACATGGAAAGATCACTTGCTCGCGATGCATTCCTGAACCAGGCACTGCTAATTAACCCACGGAGTTTGTAGAATTTTTTGCTTGGATTACTCCTTTTGGGAAAATAGGCAGCCAAATTAGCAGTAAGGGTAGCGGCCCCCCAAAGCCATGGCGGTTCCGTGGGAGTGGCAATCGCCTCTGCACTAGGGTTACTGTAGGCAACCAAGTGTCATGTCCGCACATCGCTGTACTTCCACAGGGCTCAGGCCCCCAGTCCTTCATCTCAGGCTTTTAGTGTCTGGATACTAGGAAGTCACAATGCAAGCTTCTCCGTCCACTGTTCGGGGTCCACGCGGCGTTAGCGACTAGCGACGGTCAGCAGCCAAAACTCTGATACAGTCATTCCCGCGTTAAGTTGCGATCGCCCCCTAAAACTTGGCGCCGCAACTTAAAGCGGGAACGCAACTTAACGGTAGAATTAGGCTAGCAGCCCACCACCTCCTCCTCTGACAGACTTCTATACGGCATTCGACAGCTCTCGTCAAGCCCGATCCAGCTGCAGCGTCAAAGCCGGCCTAAGTCCATTTTCCAGGCCAGATATTGTGGACAAACTGAAAGGCGGGCTGCAAAACACGCCGTGGGCAGCCACGCAGTGCCTGCGTTTTATAACACAAATGTGTGTTTAACCCTCCGACTTCGGCTCTTTTTTTGGTGGGTTACTTAATTGCCAGCCGGCTTCACGTTTGACTGTGACAAAACATGGGAACAGTCGTGAGGGAAGCTTCATTTACTGTCAATGGCCTGCATGTAAACAATAATAACACACGCCCTGATCAAGCATGCTGTTTCCGGCCCCACCGTCTAGGTCATCTAGTCGCTCCACACGTAAGCCAGCCATAATTTCAATGCACAAGGATACACATTTCCATCACCATTCATCTTCATCATCCTGAACGACTCGAAAACGCGGAAAAGATAACGGCAGGCTCGAGCTACCATGGTCCGGATTCTCCCGATTTCTGGCCTGCGCTGGTTGTAGTCTCTTTAATAATAACAGCCGCATGGCGGGAGGCCACAGGCAGCGAGACTGCCTGTGGCCTCAACAACCTTGTCTTTGCCCTTCTGCGGTGCATTCGGCATGACTATGGTCAAGTTCGGCATGACTATTAATTAATTAATTAATTAGACTCGTGCTCCCGTTGGGGAGTCACGGAGCATTAACCCCGATGGATGGATGGATGGGTGCACACATTCCTACCGGTCTAATCTATCTACATTGGCTACATACTACATCTATCTACTAACTACAACATCTATCTAGGCAGCCGCACGCTGCCCTAGGGGGAGCTATCTAGCGTGCCTCCCGCGGGATTGCACACGCGGGCGCTTCCCCACTGGGGGGGGCTCGTTGTCCTCTATGACCTGGGCCCACTTGGCCTTGTCCATCATCTTCTTCCAAATCACGGAGAGGCCTAGGCCCCCCATGTCCTCTACTAGCTGTTCCTTGAAGGTGCGGGCCTTGCGGCGTCTAACATCACTGGGCCCAGCCCACGTCAGGAGGTGCCGGCCAGGCTGGGCTGGTCGCAGTCCTGCGGGGGGGCCACGTGAGGTGTCTACCTGGTTGGTGCGAGCTAGGTGCCCTACTAGCTGCAGGCGGCGTTGCTTAATTGTGCTGGTGATATAGGGCATGCCCTGGTACAGGTCCTCATTGCGGACATGAGCAGCATATCCTACTCTGAAAATGGAACGCAGCATGCTGGTGACCGCGCCGTCCAGCTTGCGGGCCAGGTCGGCGGTGAGGGTCCACGTCTCGGCGCCATACGTGAGAACAGGAAGGACGAGGACCTTGAACAGGTCCTGTTTCTCGATCTTGCCCAGGGGCTTGCGCCACAGGGCCCGGTACTGGCGTAAAGCGTGCCAGGCGAGGGAGATGCGGTGGTCCACATCAACCTCGCAGCTAGGGAGCAGGCTGCCCAGCAGCTTAACGCGGTCCCGATACAGGACTCGAGAGCCGTCTAGGAGATAGAGGGGCGGCGCTGGGTTGGTGAGCCCAACCGCCAGGGCCTCTGTCTTCTTGCTGACCTCAAGCCCCACTGCACGGGCCTCGAGAGCCAGGCAGTCAAGCCATGTCTGCACGTGCTCAGTGTCCTCGAAGAGGGTGGTGTCGTCTGCGTAAATGATGTCTGCTAGCCGAATCTCCGTGTCCGCACCGCCATGCCAGAATTTGTTAGCAACCTGCACTCCTGGTTCCCTGCCCACGATGCGGGCAAATCGCTTGCGCGCCTGAATCATTACGTATTCGACAACAATAATGAACAGGTAGGGCGACAGCACGCAGCCCTGCCACACACCCTTCTGTAAAGGGCATGGGGGCGTGGTCCCGTAAGAAGTGCGCACCGAAGTGGTGGACCCTTCATACAGGTTGCGGATGACAGCAATCAGGGGGCGGGGGATCCGGAACAACTCGAGGATGTCCCAAAGCGCAGGCCAGAAAACCGAATCGAAGGCTTTGATGAAGTCCACCAGCACAAGGTGCAAAGGGGACTCACCAGGCTGAAGGCGTTGCAGTTCCTCCACCAGTCTGCGAGTAGCGAAGACAAGGCATGACTATAGTGGTGGTAATTCCAGGTTGGATGGGTGGTGTGGAGGAAGCCGCGTAATCGAACTAACCTAACTCCGTCTAAGCTATATCTAGTGATGTAGAAATGCCTGGAATATGTGCTACATGATCTCCCAACGGAGACATGTTATGATTCAATTTAATTTAATTTAATTTAATTTAATTTAATTTAATTTAATTTAATTTAATTTAATTTAATTTAATTTAATTTAATTTAATTTAATTTAATTTTTAATGGTGGTAATTTCTGGCAACTGACGGAGATGTCTCAATTACAGATGACCATGCATGGAGGCAGACGAGCCACGAGCCACGAGGTAGCCATGGCTGTCGGAGCTCATAACTTTCACGTTTGAGCGCCGAATTCAGCTGTGAATATCACAATCGCTTCGTCTTTCTAAGACGCACATGCTGATATAATTTTCCGACGCTATTACGCAATATACGATGAGCAAACGCCTCTCGACGCAACGCAGCCTGGCGGCTGCGCTTAGCAATGAAAATACGTCTGCAGCCCCGGCTGCAGCTTCGCCAACCGGCCCAGAAGGCAGCGGCGCCACTAGCCAAGCTCTAGTGCTCGCCCAGCCTGCCGGGCTTGCCTCGCCATCTGCCTCGCCTGAACCCAAGCGCAGTCGCTCTTCTGAGCCGCCCTGGGAAGAGACCTCCTTTGACGTCAACAGCTCCGGCTTCTGGCAACGCCGCCCCACTTGGTTCATGGAAGACTTGTTTTACGGCAATCACGCCTCGCTTCTAGCCCTGTGCGTGTACCTCACGTCCCACAACCGTGGCCGCTGGCCAGGTGACGGCCGGCTTGTCGACCCCGCCGAGGCTCTCCCAATCATTCACCGCATGCCTCGCCCCAAGCTTCAACGCTTCGCCCTCTGCTCCCTTGTTGGACGCTCCGAATCCGAGATCTGGAACCCCAAACCGCCCCCCTTCCCCTCCGAAGCCTCCATCCGCACCCTCCTCAAGGAAGCTTTCGAGCAGCACGTGACCCCTCTTGCCGCAGATGTGGCGGCACTTGGCGGCACGCTGGCTGCTGAGCTCCCCACCATCCCCACCGCCACCGCCACCCTCCTCGCCTCCACCTCCCCCCCCCCTCCGTCTCCACCGACTCCATCACCGCCCAGCTCCGCGACATCGACCAGCGCCTCAAGGATAATGCAATCGCTATCGAGGTCTTGCAGAACACAGCAGGCCTCACCGCCCAGGCAGTGAAGGACATTGCCGCCAAGCCAGCCCCGGCTGGCCTGGCCGGCGATGCTCCTCCCATCACGACCTGGGCGGACATGCTTAAGCAACATACCACCTCCACCACCTCCGCCGTCGCAGCCCAGCTCCAGCGGCAGACGCTTGACCTCCGCGAGGAGGCCGAGCTCGCCAAGCGCAGCCTCAACGTCATTGTCAAGAATCTCAAGATGGAGGAAGGTGAGAATTCCGAGAAGCTTGCGCGTGCTTTTGAGAGAGAAATCCTTGATCGCATGGGCCTTACTGGTGAGATCGAGCTGGCCGCCCACCGCCTTCCCCGCGCGCGGGGTAAGGCCGGGCCGCCCCCGCTCCTTCTCACCTTTAAGACCCCGGCGGACAAGATTTCTTTTCTCAGACGCCGCAAGCGGCTCGAGAAGACTCTCTTCACCCTTGACGACGACTTGACCCTGGCACAGCAACAACGGCGACGGGAGCTATGGTCGACCTACCTCCAGCTCCGGCAGACCAAGGCGGGCCAGCCGGTGTACTGGAAGGGGGCGGCCATCTACGTCGGCCACAAGCCCTGGCAAGCGACCCCCTCGACCACCGCGGCCCCAGCAACTCCAGCCCCAGCCTAGGGGAATACAGCAGTAGTGTAGAATAGTTAGACCGTGGCCTTGTACATGCCCGCCTCCTACAGGCACTATACCAGCTGAGGCCTAGCCTTTTTAGTCATGTACATGTGTGCCTATGATGTGCCACACTCCAGACGATGCCTAGCCTTATTTAGTAATGTTGTGCCCATGCAGGGAGTCACTCTCTGCTGAGAAGCCATGCCATAGCCCTTGTATAGCCATGATGATCTTCCCCCTCACAGGCATGCTCCCCCCTTACCCGGGCATAGCGTGATAGACCATGAGGGTGCGGGTGCCCTGGTGCACCTAGAGCAAGTGTTGTTTACATTCCCACCCTTGCAGGAAGTAGCTTAGAATGTATTATAGGCTCATATGCCCCTTCTCAGGGCTATGTGCTACATATACTCCCAACGGAGTTATGTTCCTAATTAATTAATTAATTAATGCATGGTCGTGGATTCTTATGTACCGCAGCCCGCAGGCTGCAAAACTGGATTCAGTTGTAAGGTTGCATTCGCGCTTTTCACCTAAGCCAGCAGGCGGGGAAATTTGCGCGCCAGTGGGGCCTGCGTATTTTGCCCCCTAAAATCACGTAGCGGGTCCGGACTTGGCAAAAAATGGCCTCCTGCGCGGCCAAAAATGGCCTGACACCTACAAATTGAGTCATTACCGCGTTAAGTTGCGATGGCCTCCATGCTTAAGTTGCGGTCGCCCCCCAAACTTCGGCGCCGCAACTTAACGCGGGAACGCAACCTTAAGAAACGCAACTTAACGCGGGAATGACTGTACCCATACACTACAGTACACAGACCACAGTTGTTCATTCCAACGCCGGTGACCGACAGAGATGGAAACTAACTACAGTGCTGTCAGTCCGTCAGTAATTGAGTTGCTTCAGAGTGTCTTCCATATTATACCGTACAAGTCCGTTCACGCATGCTTGGGCAGGTCTCGGTCACCGCTGGTGTAGGCTGGTGTTGTGCCTTGACGTGCTTTGCGTTATTAGCGGTCTAGAACTAGAGTTAGCCCAGGGTTAGCCCCTTTATCTGCTACTCGTGCATCACATCACAAGCTTATGGAAAATTAAGGTAGACGCAGCTTATTATTCAGCTCAGTTGCATGGCTGTCTTTATTTTCCTTTGAACGCTTATGATGCTAAATCAAAGCGATGCATGGTGAATTTTCTGGCACAAGGCATCTTGCTGGGCTTCCGGGTGGGGTTGAATGCCCATCCCCTCTTTTGCATTAGCACGTGTCCACCCTTAATCTCAACCTAGTCGTAGGAAGCATCTTAGCCAAAGTATTACACTAGCGTTCAGGCACCCTATGACGAGGCCATAGCCGCTCTACATGGGCCCTTCTTGGACGTCAAGCCGGTAATTCTCCAATTCCACGGCTTATGGGTTGTCGACACGGTCAGGCACATCCTGTCATGCCAGCGTTTTGGGCATCCCGGAAAGCAATGTTTGAGCATGCGTGCTGGGGACCAGCCTAGGTACCTGAATGCGTTGGTGAGACATATGATGGGCATGAATGCAACGAAAGCCAGTCTGGAACACGGAATAGAATTTTGGACGACTATATAGAGTTCCCTACCAAGTAAATGGAGGACAAGTCGAAATCAGACACACATGCCGAGCATTTCGGGCATGGCGGGAAAACCCCTCACGGCAATCCCTTCGTCGCCGTTCTCCCGGGACCTTGCATTCCAAAGGCGAACGATGACACGATTGATGTGAGTAGCGATGGCCTGTTGGCCTACGGATGCTCTTCCAATGTCGTCATCACGGAGCTGCGGAGCATGCAGCTCGTCCGCACCCTCGCTGCCCACGGTTTTGAGCGCGCCGCTATCACGGCCGTGCGCTGGGCCAACGCTGGCCAGCGAGGGGACCTTGCCGAGGCCAGACTACGGCTGGCATCCGGGGATGGGAACGGCAGGGTGTTGGTCTGGGATGCTTCGGATGGAACCATTGTGTGGAAGACGCCAGCCACAGGCATTCCGGCTGTGACCGGATCGGGTGGCGCTGGCAAAGACAACAAGAACCCTGGGGCTGTGCGCGACATAGCTTGGTGCGTGTAATGGGTCATGCTATCTATCTATCTATCTATCTATCTATCTATCTATCTATCTATCTATCTATCTATCTATCTATCTATCTATCTATCTATCTATCTATCTATCTATCTATCTATCTATCTATCTATCTATCTATCTATCTATCTATCTATCTATCTATCTATCTATCTATCTATCTATCTATCTATCTATCTATCTATCTATCTATCTATCTATCTATCTATCTATCTATCTATCTATCTATCTATCTATCTATCTATACACCCCCCCCTCTCTCTCTCTCTCCCCCCCCCCCCCCCCCCCGCTCTCCCTCTCTCCCTCTCTCTCTCTCTTTCTCTCCTCCCTCCCTCCCTCCCTCCCTCCCTCTCTCTCTCTCTCTCTCTCTCTCTCTCTCTCTCTCTCTCTCTCTCTCTCTCTCTCTCTCTCTCTCTCTCTCTCCCTCTCTCCCTCCTCCCTCCCTCCCTCCCTCCCTCCCTCCCTCCCTCCCTCCCTCCCTCCCTCCCTCCCTCCCTCCCTCCCTCCCTCCCTCCCTCCCTCCTCCCTCCTCCCTCCCTCCTCCCTCCCTCCCTCCCTCCCTCCCTCCCTCCCTCCCTCCCTCCTCCCTCCCTCCCTCCCTCCCTCCCTCCCTCCCTCCCTCCTCCCTCCTCCCTCCCTCCCTCCTTTCCTCCTTCCCTCCTTCCCTCCCTCCCCTCCCTCCCTCCCTCCCTCCCTCCCTCCCTCCCTCCCTCCCTCCCTCCCTCCCTCCCTCCCTCCCTCCCTCCCTCCCTCCCTCCCTCCCTCCCTCCCTCCCTCCCTCCCTCCCTCCCTCCCTCCTCCCTCCCTCCCTCCCTCCCTCCCTCCCTCCCTCCCTCCCTCCCTCCCTCCCTCCCTCCCTCCCTCCCTCCCTCCCTCCCTCCTCCTCCCTCCCTCCCTCCCTCCTCCCTCTCTCTCTCTCTCCCTCTCCCTCTCCCTCTCCCTCTCTCCTCTCTCTCTCTCTCTCTCTCTCTTCTCTCTCTCTCTCTCTCTCTCTCTCTCTCTCTCTCTCTCTCTCTCTCTCTCTCTCTCCTCTCTCTCTCTCTCTCTCTCTCTCTCTCTCTCTCTCTCTCTCTCTCTCTCTCTCTCTCTCTCTCTCTCTCTCTCTCTCTCTCTCTCTCTCCTTCTCTCTCTCTCTCTCCTCTCTCTCTCCTCTCTCTCTCTCTCTCCTCTCTCTCTCTCTCTCTCTCTCTCTCTCTCTCTCTCTCTCTCTCTCTCTCTCTCTCTCTCTCTCTCTCTCTCTCTCTCTCTCTCTCCCTCCCTCTCTCCCTCCCTCCCTCTCTCTCTCTCTCCCTCCCTCCCTCCCTCCCTCCCTCCCTCTCTCTCTCTCTCTCTCTCTCTCTCTCTCTCTCTCTCTCTCTCTCTCTCTCTCTCTCTCTCTCTCTCTCTCTCTCTCTCTCTCTCTCTCTCTCTCTCTCTCTCCCCACCCCCCCGGCCCCCCAAGCTCTCCCCCCCCCTTAATCAATATGGCATGCATAATGGGCGCACAATCTGCTGCTACATGGCTGACAAGACCGGCACATTGTACCCTCATCCGCTACCTTGCCTGCCCGCTGCATCCCCCACGGTGCACACCCGCTGCCTTCCCACCCCCCACGGTGCACACCCGCTGCCTTCCCACCCCCCACGGTGCACACCCGCTGCCTTCCCACCCCCCACGGTGCACACCCGCTGCCTTCCCACCCCCCACGGTGCACACCCGCTGCCTTCCCACCCCCCACGGTGCACACCCGCTGCCTTCCCACCCCCCACGGTGCACACCCGCTGCCTTCCCACCCCCCACGGTGCACACCCGCTGCCTTCCCATTCTTTCTCCCGCGCACCAGGCTGGGCGCGGCGAGCGAGTCGCCCATGCTGTTGGTGGCGTACGGCTCCAACCTGCTGGTCATCTGGGACATCACCAGGTGGGTGCCTCTCCCGGCGTGGGTGCTGCGAGGCGAGGCGTTCCTCGTGCAGGGCGGGCTGAACGGCGGTCGCTTTGGGATCTTGGGTACCGTTGTGTGGGGTTCTATTCGTGGGATCTTGGGTACCGTTGTGTGGGGTTCTATTCGTGGGATCTTGGGTACCGTTGTGTGGGGTTCTATTCGTGGGATCTTGGGTACCGTTGTGTGGGGTTCTATTCGTGAGGAAAACAGTCATCGCTGGTAGCTTGCTGTCACGCTTTCCATGGTATGAGAGTAGCTAGACATGAGCTAACGAGGTGGACTCCCTCCCAATGATCCGTCCTTGCGGCCTGCCTTCCAGGCAATGAGAGAAGGCTGCGGAGTCACGGCCCCCTCATCGGTCCCCCCTTTTCGTGCCTTGAATGTTTGGCTTCTCTCGGTAGCTAGTTGGGAGTCATCCTTCGCAAGTCGAGGTGCCCTTGGAATAAAAACCGGCGTGCGTGGCATGATTCTGTGTGACGGATGCCAGGATATGCGTCAGTGGTGCGATCATATTATAAATAGTATTTATTATTATTGTTATCATTCTTATTATTATTTGTGTCCATCCCTCGCATACTCTGGAGGAAACTAGCAACGACTCGGCCAAGCCGTGCACCCGGTCCGTACAAGTACCCGATAGTCGAACTGTTTTTTTTGTTTTTTTCTTGGCTGGTTAACTGTAAGGTCAAGGATGTGCCGCCCAGCTCTCTGGCCTGTGTCCACTGGCATCTTTGTATTAGGAGGTGCTGGCATTGCGTGCTGGTTTCTTGATATACCGAGGGCAAGTTGGGGCCGTTAGACCCGGAGTCAGCGATGAGGTTATCCTAATGTTGTGACTGGGACGTTCATCAACTTGCTTATGTCGCAGTTACACAAGGTGGATGTGGGAGTTACAGACCCAGCAAGGACCATGGTGTGTGTGTTAATATCTGGCGATGGCGGCAGTTCTCAGGTTTTGATTCAGTGGTGCGATCATGTTGTTGCTGTTATAATAATAATTATTATTTTTATTATTTTATTTTATTTTATTTTATTTATTTATTTTTTCTGGTGGTTGTCAAGTCTGTCAAAACAATGGTGTTGGGCCCGCCTCTTGTGCCCTTGGCCTTGCCCCCCCAATGGCACCATATGGTGACTTTGCGGCGTTTTATCCGGTGACAAACCATGACCCACTCACTCCCGTGGTGGTCATATGCCTCACCCCCCACAAACCATTCCCACCACTCGCGGTCACCATTGGCCCTCTAGGCCAGTGCCGCGAATGTGCGCGGCCCTTCTGAAAGGACCTTTTCGCGGATAAGCTGCGGCTTGAATTGCGTCTGCGTCGTCAACCCCCGCTGTGTCACGTTGCCACGTGGCAACATGACCACAGTCACGACCATCCACCTCTGACCGTGCGACAAACTTTGATGACTGCTTGATTGCTGGTTAGTGGTTACAGCTTGTTAGTGGTTACAGCTTGTTAGTGGTTACAGTGACCTCCCCTGCGGTTGCTTGCTTGCTTGCGACGCGCCAGCTCGCGCTGCGTGTGGCAGCACTGCCCCCGACGCCTGCCCTCTGATGGTGTGACACACATGCTTGATGGCTCTCCCCTTGCTCTCCCCTTGCTGCGTTCGTGCAACGCGCCAGCTCGCGCTGCGTGTGGCAGCACGAGGCCAACGAGGACCTGGCGCGCATCCGGCAGCACCCGTCCGTGGCCTCCTTCCTCTGCGTGGTGGGCGCACAGGGGACGCTGCTCGTGCTGCGCGTGAGAAAGGTCTTCAAGAGTGAGTGCCGCCCTCATACTCCACATCGCTCCACCCTTCACCCCTCCTCCCTGTTTTTGCATTCATGTGGTGAATGCCCTCTGCTCCATCCCCTACCCCTCCTCCCGTTTGTTGCATTCATGTGGGGCATCCCCTCTGCTGCACCCCCCACCCCTCGTCCCTTCTTTTACATTCACATGGGGCATCCCCTCTGCTGCACCCCCCACCCCTCGTCCCTTCTTTTGCATTCACATGGGGCATCCCCTCTGCTGCACCCCCCACCCCTCGTCCCTTCTTTTACATTCACATGGGGCATCGCCTCTGCTCCCTCCTTCCTCGTCGTGGTGTGGCGCTATCTATTGATCTAGTTCTCTCGTTTGTTATTGAGCCCTGCCTCGCATTGGTTGTGGTGTGTAGCTCTTATCTATCTCTTTCTATCTGTTAGTAGCAAGCTCCTCCTTGTCGTCTCTGGCACATCTCTTCGTCATGTCGTGCATGCCCCTCGGCGATTCATCATCAGTGGTTTGTCGCATTGTTTTGTTCCGAATCCTTTGGCATGTTTCCCACGTCCCTGTGACCTTCCCCTGTGGGGCCCGCAGCGGGCGGCGTGGATGTAGCCATCAAGCAGTACAAGGTCGCAGGTGGGGGCGCGGCGGGCGCAAACGCGTCGGCCCCGCGCGTGCGCTGCGCCTTCTCGCCCGTGGTGAGTGCCTTGTGTCAGCAGTGAGCAGTCATCGTCCGATAAGAGTGGAGCGATGGGAGGAAGCAGACCACCACGCTGCCAGTGACCGCCACGTGTCAGCAGTCAGCAGCAAGCTTGGTGATGCCGTCCGAGGAAAAATGGACCACTCAAAGCTACTGGGAATTTTGGGAACCAATCCTCATATGTAGCTGGTATTACCAGCATAGGTTATGCTGGCCTGTACCAGGCTACCAGCACAGCTTATGCTGGCATGTACCAGGCTACCAGCACAGCTTATGCTGGCATGTACCAGGCTACCAGCATAGCTTATGCTGGCATGTACCAGGCTACCAGCATAGCTTATGCTGGCATGTACCAGGCTACCAGCATAGCTTATGCTGGCATGTACCAGGCTACCAGCACAGCTTATGCTGGCATGTACCAGGCTACCAGCATAGGTTATGCTGGCATGTACCAGGCTACCAGCATAGCTTATGCTGGCATGTGCCAGGCTACCAGCATAGGTTATGCTGGCATGTACCAGGCTACCAGCATAGGTTATGCTGGCATGTACCAGGCTACCAGCACAGCTTATGCTGGCATGTACCAGGCTACCAGCACAGCTTATGCTGGCATGTACCAGGCTACCAGCACAGCTTATGCTGGCATGTACCAGGCTACTAGCATAGGTTATGCTGGCATGTACCAGGCTACTAGCATAGGTTATGCTGGCATGTACCAGGCTACCAGCACAGCTTATGCTGGCATGTACCAGGCTACCAGCATAGCTTATGCTGGCATGTACCAGGCTACCAGCATAGGTTATGCTGGCATGTACCAGGCTACCAGCATAGGTTATGCTGGCATGTACCAGGCTACCAGCATAGCTGATGCTGGCATGTATCCGCATAGGTTATGTAGTCTGCAGTGCTAGGTGAATGTAATCTTGTCCCCTTAATCCTTTTGCCTTATTAATTACGTGCTTTTAACTAATCCATTGCCTGTGCTTGCTTGCAGCTCATAAGGGGCAGGTCGGGGAATGTAGAGGGGGAGGGGAAGGCTAGTGCAACTCATTTCTTCAGCCTGGGGTGGTGCATCCCTTGTCTTGGTTTCAGCAGCATGATCTTATGACTTATAATTAGTCATCGGTAGGGATGACTACTATAATGATTACTATAACTTATATTTAGTCATCGGTAGGGATGACTACTATAATGATTACTATAACTTATATTTAGTCATCGGTAGGGATGACTGTGCTAATGCCGAATCCTCGGTTGCTCTTGACATGTCTATATGCCTTTCTCCTTTTGGTTTTGAACCTGCCCCGCGCTTGGGCACTTGGCCATGTGCTGGCGGCCAACCATTTGTTACCATCTGTTGCGTGTGCCAGCACGCCGACCTGCTCTACGTGCTGCTGCCGAGGGAGGTCCTCACGCTGGACCTGGCATGTGAGTTACCTGGATGGACAGGCCACTATGCCAGCCTATTCTCGTAGTAGTAGTAGTAGTAGAGTAGTAGTAGTAGTAGTAGTAGTAGTAGTAGTAGTAGTAGTAGTAGTAGTAGTAGTAGTAGTAGTAGTAGTAGTAGTAGTAGTAGTAGTAGTAGTAGTAGTAGTAGTAGTAGTAGTAGTAGTAGTAACAGTAGTAGTAGTAGTAGTAGTAGTAGTAGTAGTAGTAGTAGTAGTAGTAGTAGTAGTAGTAGTAGTAGTAGTAGTAGTAGTAGTAGTAGTAGTAGTAGTAGTAGTAGTAGTAGTAGTAGTAGCACGATTTGGTGATTCAAGGGCCTCACGCTGGACATGTGAGTTACCTTCAACAAGCCACATTGCCGCACTAATAAATACTATTTGCTATCAATAACTGGTGTTGGAGGTCTCGTGCAGGGACCTGGCATGGGACTCACATGCCAGATTACTCTCATGATGTGAGTAAACCCCACCAAGCCACAACACAACCCCAACCAAGTAACCCCAAGCCACAGCACATGGCTGACCTTATCATGCGTGGCAGGTACCATGGAATCAGGGTAGAGTGGGTTGTCAGTGTTGACAAAGAAACGGCCAGAAATAGCCGTGGAACTCGGATCAGAGCCCTTTGCTGCAAGGGACAGAGCAAAGAGCTAGCGATGCCATGATTTCCTTGGGGACCAAGGCCAGCATACGCACCAGCTACCGCATGACGCCATGGGAGAGAAAACAGATAGAACGCAACAGCGCGAGCGTACAAATGGAGTGGTTGGGACGCTGGGAGCAGCATGTCTGGTTTCAGAAGAATGGTCACTGCACCTGCCATTGAGCGGATGTGTCAATAAAGAGTTGTCTGCAAAGTGGGTCAATAAAGACTGGTGATTCTTGGGAGTGAACGGGTGTAATAAATATAGGGGGTTTATGCAGGGGCTTATTATATATTGGAGTTTATGTTGCATTCCACTCTCACCTCCGTAATTTGTCAGTCCCAATGAAAACTACTATATGTTGTAGTCCTCCTTGATATTGTAGTCGTATATACTACGATATACACCCCCACTGGAGTATGGAATGGCAGCCAGCTTGAATGGTGTAATTGTGTGGCAGTGGCAGTCCGTGTGCAACATTAGGAGTAAAAATGTCTGTTCTTGACTGGCGTATACTGCCTTGTACTCTGCCACCCTGCTTCATAACCCTCCAAGTTTGCCGACATCTTATCATTATTATTATCATTGTTATTATCGTTATCATTCTTCTTCTTCTTCTTCTTCTTCTTCTTCTTCTTCTTCTTCTTCTTCTTCTTCTTCTTCTTCTTCTTCTTCTTCTTCTTCTTCTTCTTCTTCTTCTTCTTCTTCTTCTTCTTCTTCTTCTTCTTCTTCTTCTTCTTCTTCTTCTTCTTCTTCTTCTTCTTCTTCTTCTTCTTCTTCTTCCTCTTCCTCTTCTTCTTCTCATTATTATTACTATATTATTCCCGTCACGGTGCCGGCTGCAACCAGTCGGCTGCCCGGCCGCCAAGACCACGTTGCCCCGCTCGCGCTCGGCGTTCAAGGACATTCTGCTGCTGGACGGCGACCTCATGTACTGCCTGCACGAGGACTCGTCGCTGACGCTGTGGAACTGCGGCATGTACGTGGGTGACTTAAATACGTAGAACCAATGCAGTATAGCATGGGCTGGCACCGCTAATCGATGAAGCAAACACGAGGACTCGTTGCTCATGCTTGGGGTAGATGTGGCATGTACGTGGGAGGACTATCAAGGTTCCACCATTCTCACCTCTCCGTTGCATTGTTTTCTTGGCCTGTGGAGCGGCAGCGTGTTTATGGGGGATAAAAGATACACAGGCTGTGGGTGGACACCTGAGCGCTTTTCTTAAAATTTCCTCTTTTATTGTTTTTGGTCATTATTGTTGTTTAGTTCCTGCGGATCCGCAGCATGTATGTCGGGGCCACCCGTGTTGAATCGTCTCCCCCTTACACCTTGTCACTACTTACTACTTTCTGGCCTTTGCTGGTTGTCTCATGGACACTGGCGAGCGTTGTGGTCTTATCTAGTTTCACTCGTTATTGCCGACCGCTGACACAGTACTACGGGCACCGCATGGATACAAGGCAGTGACGACACCCACCTCACTTTTAGTATGCTTTAGTATCCTCTCCATAATATAATAGTTATTTGATGCCCATCCCATGGCTATAGTATCCTCTCCATAGTATAATAGTTATTTGATGCCCATCCCATGGCTATAGTATCCTCTCCATAGTATAATAGTCATTTGATGCCCATCCCATGGCTATAGTATACTCTCCATAGTATAATAGTCATTTGATGCCCATCCCATGGCTATAGTATACTCTCCATAGTATAATAGTTATTTGATGCCCATCCCATGGCTATAGTATACTCTCCATAGTATAATAGTCATTTGATGCCCATCCCATGGCTATAGTATACTCTCCATAGTATAATAGTTATTTGATGCCCATCCCATGGCTATAGTATACTCTCCATAGTATAATAGTCATTTGATGCCCATCCCATGGCTATAGTATACTCTCCATAGTATAATAGTTATTTGATGCCCATCCCATGGCACTTGATGCCTTAAGGTACAATACCAGCGATGCACTACGATTCCATAGACTTGATTGCACATGCACTAACGTACCTCCTCCCCCTTTCACCTTCTCCCCCCCCTACCCCCCTTGCAGCGAGCACAAGACCTACACACTCCTGGACGCGGCCACGCTCTTCTTATCCTCCCCGCCGCCCCACGCCCGCCTCCTGTCCGCAGCCGTAGTGCCCTGGCTGCCCTCCACCCAGCCCTGCCTCTACCCCCACGAGCTCCTTGAGGGGGGGGGCGTGGCCACCCCCGACGCCTCCCTCTCCGACCTCACCCTCGCCCTCAGCCTCCCCTCCGCGCTCTCCCCCGGGTCATCAACCCCGGCACAAGTCCCAGAGAGCGCCGCCGCGACCGTCGCCGCCGTAGGCAACGACGGCACCGTCTGGGCGTGGCTGGCCCGGAGCACCCCGGGGGCAGCCGACAGCAGCGGGCCCTCCGAACCCATGGACGCGTTCGCGGCGGTGCTCGGCCCCAAGGCTGCCAAGGCTGCGGCCGCCGCGGCCGCCTCGGCGCCTAAAGTGTGCCCGATGAGGCTCTCGATCACGCTCATGGGCCAGATGCAGACGTTCTCGGGCACGGTCTCGGCCATGGCGGCGCCGACCGTGTTCCCCGTGATGACGACGCCCGTGAGCACCGCCAGCGGGAGCAACCCAGGCACCCCCAGCCACGCGGCAGGGAGCGCGGGCGCGTCCCCTTTCCGGTCACCGATCGCTGCGGGGAAGCACGCGGGCGGCGCCATCAAGGGCCTCCCGCCCCGCTCGCCCCGCCCTCCGCAGTCGCCCAAAGGATCCCCGCGCCACCGCAAGATCTCGGATGACGGCGACAGTACCCGAGGGGCCCTGGGCGGGGGCGCGTTCAGGCGTCCCTGGCAGATGCTGCCCATGGTGGCCACAGGATCGGACCGGGGCTCGGTCGAGCTCGTGGACGTGGAGTGCCCCTCGGTCACGAGCAGCTACCAGCTGCACCCGTCGACCGTGCGTGGCGTCAAGTGGCTGGGGCCAAACCATGTGCTGTCGTACAGCTCGGAGGAGAACAAGCGCGTGGGGCCCAGCGTGAGTGATTAATTAATTAATTAATTAATTAATGATAATTATTTATTAAGACACGCGT
>RPFO01000165.1:4167472-4189972 GCA_009746045.1 Mesostigma viride | reverse complement strand
TTCCCAGGACTTGGCTCTAAAGCACTGATAGCAATCGTTGTGAAAGTCTTGATACTGTTTTGATGGCCATCATCATATCATTCCCAAACAAACACACACAGACACACACGCACACACATGCACGCTTTGTCTCTGTTTCTATTGTACGCATCGTTCGCCCACTCATCGACGCGCCGACCCGCGCACACATCGCCGCCTCCCCCACCCCCAGGCCCGCCCAGCCCGTGTCCAACAACATGATGGAGGGCATGCTCTCCGCGATGGCGTTCCAGGGTAACACGGTCGTGATGGGCGACACCATCGGCAACGTGCGCTGCTGGGACATCATATCAGGCGCGTGCCGGGGGTTCCACTCACAGTACGCGCCCATCCGGCGCATTCGCATCGCCCCCGTCGCCGTGCAGTCGCCCGCCCTCACTGGGTCGTCCCCTCCGCAAGCTACCGCGAGCACGCCCGCGGCCGCCACCACGCCAGGGCCAGCGGCCGCGGCAGCCTCGCCCTTGCCCGCGGCTGCAATGGCAGCGTCACCCGCGCCAGCGGCGGGCGCACCCGCCACACCGGGCACGACCCCAGAGACTTGTGAGTTTTGTCGATCCATCAGGGGTGCGCCCTCACTAAGGCTACTGCAATTTGATATGCATGCGGGTGTGTTATGTGGGCCTCTCGACCCCTACAAACCTGAATCCTGCCCCTTATAATGAAAGCTTTTTGGGGTGTGGTGTACGGGCTTTTCAACCCCTATCAACCTGAGTTCTGACCCTTCATGGATGAAGTTCCTTATGCACCCCTCGTCTGTGGTAGTTTTTCTCTGTATATTGTGGGCGCTGGACTTTGCGCGTCCTCTTTGCTTTTGTGAATCGTTCTGCTCGGCATCACCCGTGAAGTAAAGATTGAGTAGGAAGTTAGAACACTTCTCGTACGCCCTCCAAATAATCATGCATCCCTGATGGTTGTTGTAGGCTGCATATGTTTGATTTTTTTTACGTGAGCGAAGCACTTGTTGCTCCCCTTGGCGCTAGTTCTGCTGCATGTACTTGTTCTCATCCCTCCGACATCCTCGTGCCGTGCCCGTCATATCGGACTCTGGTATTCTTCGCCCTTTTTCTGACAGCACATTGAGAAGCCTTGTGTGCTCCACAGGTAGACTCATCACGAATGTTGCTTACCACTAGTTGCTGAACCAATCAATAACAATAACCAGGAAGGAGCCCAATAAACAACACTAGTAATTACTGATCCCATGCTCCCCCACATCCCCCCTTGTGCCCCTGTCCGCCCCCAAACAGCCCCCCACCGCGGCGTCGCCGTCATCAAGTTCTCCGACGGTGACTTCAGCATCTTCGACCTCGAGCTCTGCGTACCCATCGTAGGGACCGCCGTGGGCAAGCGGCTCAAGATCAAAGGGATTGAGATCGAGTGGGCGCCTCTTCCCCCCCGCGTGGCTGCCGCGTCGGGCCCTTACACCCTCGGTGACCTCATGCTCGCCGTCGCCAGCACAGAGGGCGCCGTCTACTTTGTCAACGTCGGCTTCCTCCTGCTCACAAAGTACCAGCAATCCGCGTGCCCTTATGCCGACACTCGCCTCCTGGACGCCCCCCTCCGGTGGCTCCACCCGTCACCCCTCACGACGCCGTCCCTGATCCCTGCCCCCCTTGCCATTGCCCTAAGGATGCTCCTCCAGCGGGGCCTCAGCGCCGATTGGTTCTGCCCCCGCGTGGGCAACAGCGGCGCCGCCCAGCTGGCGACGGTAGGAAGCCGGCTGCGGCGGGCAGCACGGCGGGAAAGTTTCGGCCTCTCGGCGGACGTCGGCGACGACATTTTCCTCCGAAGTCTCAAAGTGGCCGCGCTCCCCTCGGCGGGGGAGAAGGGGTCCGGGCATGGCCCGGAGCAGAAGAAGAGGCGGGGGGGCGACCGGCGGGGCACGCCGCACCGGGATGGGGGAATCGATCTGCTCACAGGTGCGTTTGTGTGTTTGTTTGAGGAGACATGGGCTAGCTGTGTGCTGACCCTCTGTGCTCCCAGGTGCGTGAAAAGTGTGGCTGGCCGTGTAAGTATGGGCTTGCGGACGTGTGTGCCGACTGTGTGCAGACGCGCTGTGCTCCCAGGCTGGTGTGCGATTGGGGAGCCCGCCAGTGCATCAGCTTTCAGGGGATGACACCGTGTTTCATGATTATATACCTGGTTGTCTCCTTGATATACTACAGTCGTATTCTATCGTCGTAGTAGCAGCAGCAGCAGCAGCACCACCACCACCACCACCACCACCACCACCACCACCACCACCACCACCACCACCACCACCACCACCACCACCACCACCACCACCACCACCACCACCACCACCACCACCACCACCACCACCACCACCAGCACCAGCACCAGTAGTAGTAGTAGTAGTAGTAGTAGTAGTAGTAATAGCAGTAGTAGTAGTAGTAGTAGTAATAGCAGTAGTAGTAGTAGTAGTAGTAGTAGTAGTAGTGGTGGTGGTAGTAGTAGTAGTAGTGGTAGTAGTAGTAGTGGTAGTAGTAGTAGTAGTAGTAGTAGTAGTAGTAGTAGTAGTAGTAGTAGTAGTAGTAGTAGTAGTAGTAGTAGTAGCAGTAGTAGTAGTAGTAGCAGTAGCAGTAGTAGTAGCAGTAGTAGTAGTATACTACGTTTATCTTATGATATATTATTTCATCATATTGTTCCTCATCCTTGCCTGGTTGTTGACGTCAAATACTCGCGCTCCTGTTTGTCCTCCCTGCATATCGCCGTCGTGGGTTACCTCGTAATTAATCAATCTATTTATTTATTTGTTAACTTGCAGTTGTTACATCGTCGTGATCACCATGAACTGTCACCATACCTCGCCCCTGTCGCGTCGTGATTCATCGATGTATTATCCGTGTCCACGTTCCCAGGGGAGCTCGGGGACCCCAGCCCGGGCTCTAGCGAGGGCGACAGCTCGGATGAGTACAGCGAATCAGACGATAGCGACAGTGACACGAGCACCGACGGCGGCGATGCCGAGGGCGCGCCGATGGCCCAGCGGAGGTTTGCCGGTGAGTGTGTCTCGCGTACATCACACATCCGCTAGACATGCGTCGATCCGCACATCCGATAGATAGGCCCATCGCCATCTGGGGGGGCAGGGAGGGGGAGGGGTAGAGGTGTGCACGTCAACTTGTTGCGCGTAGCCACACACCGTTGGACTAAAGACTTGTAAACAGCAAAAGTAGCTGCATCCATGGGACAAAAGCACTTGTGTGAAGTACTTGTACATTTTTTGTAACGGTGGTGGTTGCGGTTGCGGTTATGCATGGGCCCGCGTGCATGATGTTGCGTCTATGTTGCTGCCGCTGGCCTGCGGGGATCCAAAAGCAATACTGTCCAGACCAGCGGTGTGGTGACTGTCTGTTTGATGCGGACTATATTTTAGTACTGAATGTTTATTGAGAATGATAAATTACGGATGTGAGATCGGCAAGCAACATGAGGAAAGCCCAGAGTTGGAAGAACCCTGTAGAAAATAAACGCTGGCATTGTTGATACTACTTTGCCATTATACTACTAGTCATTTAGAAGTATTGTATAGTTGTTCCCTAGCGGAGCAAGGGACCTTTGTCCAGCTAGTATCATGCCACCCTCCACAGCTCCGTTGGTACATGCATGATGTCATCAACTGAAGCACTCGATTTGTAATGACCACCGCCGCCGCGTAAGAGGTAGCCGATGCCAAGCACGGGCATGGGCATGGGCAGCGCCCTCCTGCGTTTTGGCAGCACCTGCGTGCCAACAGCTCGATGGTCATTGTGGGAGCAGTAATTGTCGGAACCATGATGACTCAGTTTTGTGGCATGCGTGGCTGCTGCCAGGAAACCCTTCCAAAGTCTGCTTCCAAGACAGGTGCGGGATAGGTGTGCCTGATTCCAAACATTTGTTTATTGATCATTAAGACAGGTGCGGGAGAGGTGTGCCTGATTCCAAACATTTGTTTATTGATCATGAAGACAGGTGCGGGAGAGGTGTGCCTGATTCCAAACATTTGTTTATTGATTATGAAGACAGGTGCGGGAGAGGTGTGCCTGATTCCAAACATTTGTTTATTGATCATGAAGACAGGTGCGGGAGAGGTGTGCCTGATTCCAAACATTTGTTTATTGATCATGAAGACAGGTGCGGGAGAGGTGTGCCTGATTCCAAACATTTGTTTATTGATCATTAAGACAGGTGTGGGAGAGGTGTGCCTGATTCCAAACATTTGCTTATTGATCATGAAGACAGGTGCGGGATAGGTGTGCCTGATTCCAAACATTTGTTTATTGATCATGAAGACAGGTGCGGGAGAGGTGTGCCTGATTCCAAACATTTGTTTATTGATCATGAAGACAGGTGCGGGAGAGGTGTGCCTGATTCCAAACATTTGTTTATTGATCATGAAGACAGGTGTGGGAGAGGTGTGCCTGATTCCAAACATTTGTTTATTGATCATTAAGACATCATGAAGACAGGTGCGGGAGAGGTGTGCCTGATTCCAAAATTTTGTTTATTGATCATGAAGACAGGTGCGGGAGAGGTGTGCCTGATTCCAAACATTTGTTTATTGATCATGAAGACAGGTTCGGGAGAGGTGTGCCTGATTCCAAACATTTGTTTATTGATCATGAAGACAGGTTCGGGAGAGGTGTGCCTGATTCCAAACATTTGTTTATTGATCATGAAGACAGGTGCGGGAGAGGTGTGCCTGATTCCAAACATTTGTTTATTGATCATGAAGACAGGTGCGGGAGAGGTGTGCCTGATTCCAAACATTTGTTTATTGATCATGAAGACAGGTGCGGGAGAGGTGTGCCTGATTCCAAACATTTGTTTATTGATTATGAAGACAGGTGCGGGAGAGGTGTGCCTGATTCCAAACATTTGTTTATTGATCATGAAGACAGGTGCGGGAGAGGTGTGCCTGATTCCAAACATTTGTTTATTGATTATTAATGAAACTTTGATCATTGTATTATTCAACAGTTTGGAATCTTAGTAACCCCAGACAATCGTAATCTAGGTCACCAGATGGGGCCACCAACTTGCCATGGATTCTGATGGACATATAAGCCATCCAAAAGGCAAACAAGGCATGGAGGAGTCATTCATGCCGTTTATCCCTAAAGCGTCGACATTCCGCGGCATGCTGACATTTCCCCTGTGTCCATCCCCCCCGCTCCCCCCCCGGTTGCGCGGGACCATGTGCTCCTCATCTTACCCCCTCCGTCCCTTCTTTGCCCCCCCCTCCCCCTCCCGGACCCTTTGCTTCTCCCTCCCCTATATTCCCTTCTCCTCCCTCCCTCTGCTTGCTTCCTCCCCTTCTAATCCGCCCCCCTCCTCCCCCCCCCCAGCCGCATCACACCAGCGGGGCGTCGACGCGCCTGTGCGCGTGATCCTCCGCTCGCTGCGCCGCCTGCGTGACGGCGGCCAGCTGCTGGACCCCACCTCCTTGGAGGTGTACCGTGCCGCGTCCGAGCAGGGGACGCCCGCGCGCTGCGCATTTGTGGCGGAGCGGTTTGGGAACCGCGACGAGTCCCTCTTCTGGAAAGGCCTGCTTACCGCGCTGCACGCAGGCATGGCGCTGCAGGGCCAGATGCCGGTGGCGCCGGCGCCTGGTGCCGGGGGGGCGTTATTGGAAGATGCTGATGGTTTTCTGGGGGGGGGGGCAAGCGGATGGGGAGATGTGGCTCGGGGCGGCGCGCAGGCGGTGTCAAGGCAAGTGGGGGAGGCGGTGATGGCCAGCGAGGGCTTTGCAGATAAATGACGTGGTTGGCATTGCAAAGGCTGCTGCTGATTATGTAATGCCAACTGGCATTGCAAATTCTGCTGTTGGTTATGTAATGCCCACTTCCACCCACATCTGGCTGCAAGAACGCCTCGGCCATGCACCCGATCACATAGCGGAATAAGACCTCTCTGCATCTGCTCACGTACGATAGCAGGATCTGCTAATCCCATGCACTAGCATCCTGTTATGTTGCATATGAAATGAGGCCCATGCGCCCTGTGCATTGAGCATCACACCCACTTGTGTCGTTTGACTTTCTTGTGCTGCACGCTGTTGTTGCTGCCCCCGATCTGTGGGTTTCGACGGCTACAGCTTGGACGCGCCAGGGTCTGCGACGCAATGCGCCAGGGAGAGCAGCGGGGGCCCCCAGGGTGCCGGTATCTTCCCCCCGGTACGTGCCACTCGTGGTGGTGTAAGAGTGCCATGCGAGGCGGTAAAAGAGTGCCACGCGTGTATAAATAAGAGGCGGCGTTGTAGCTGCTTTTTTCCATTGGAACATAGAGTTGCCCGCACGCATGGTCGTTCCCACGAGCAAGCATGCGCGCACGGGGCTCTGGAGCATCCGCAAGCTTCTGGGATTCTGGACATTAGCAAGCATACTGGCACATGTACACGGTGTAACCTCATAGCTGCCATGTTGGAAACGCATGGCACATGCTTGCTGGGTAATGCGCGCACTTAGGGAAAATGTGTTTTATTAAAAAGTAAATAGTATGTGAATAGTAGAAGTGAATAGCATTCATAAAAAGGACCTGTCCGCCTGACCTGTCACGGCACGTCCCTGAAACGGAACACGGCGATGATGTTTGTGAGCTGGCATGTGGGCACCTGCAACAATGTTGCGCAGCACTAAAGCTGCCGTACTGGCGGCTGTACGCTGTCCAGGCTGCCACTCGGCACGAAAGATGTTTTGGAACCGCTTAAGTCAACAGATGCTTTCTGGGTGACGAATTTATCAATCTTGCCTACTCGGTCATGGCTTGCCTCCAGGCTGACTTTATGTGCTTATCAACGGGCATGTCCTCCGCATCCGTTTTCGTGCTTTTTCGCGCACCGGCACTAGGCAGCATTTGGTTTACTGTTTGCTGCCTGCCTCGACAATCATCCACCTCTTCTTTTCCTTCTTCCTTCTTAATCGACAAACACCCACCTCTTCTTTTCCTTCTTCCTTCTTAATCGACAAACACCCACCTCTTTTTTTCCTTCTTGCTTCTTAATCGACAATCACCCACCTCTTCTTTTCCTTCTTCCTTCTTAATTGAATGCTTCCAGGCTGACACTATGTGTTTGTCAATGGGCATATCATGGCTTCATTTCCTTCACTTGAATGATTCCAGGGCACCGACCCGCGGGGGAGCTACAGCGGCGGGTTGGCGGGCCAGTTCCCCCTGGGGGGACGCCCTGGCAGCGGCACGTTTTCCACCGACAGCGCGCCGGGCCCCGCAGGCTCGCGGGACCGAGCAGCGATGGTGGAGGCGGCGGGGGGCATGATCGGCAACCTGGTGGGGCAGGCGACCAAGGAGATGCATTTCATCCAGCAGCTGCCGCCGCAGCCGGACATCACACAGAGCACGGTCCACAAGTGAGTTGGGGGGGGGGGCGTTGTCTATGTTTAGTAGCCACAGAGCACGAAGCAGAAGTGAGTGGGGGAGGGGTGACTGTCTATTTTGAGTAGCCACTGTGCACGGTGCGCAAGTGAGTAAGGTGCGCAAGTGAGTAAGGTGGTGTTACATTCTACCCTGCAAACTAGTGCCTGCCTGGGGAAAAAATCCTTGCTGCCCACCCCACCTACCCACCCGCCCACCCACCCACCCGCCCGCCAGCCTGCTCACCCACGCACCCACCTACCTACTATCCACCAAGCTTTATCCATCCAATCACGAATCCCCCCACCACCACCACACACACACACTTGTACGTGACACACGTACGCACCTCTCTGCCCAACTGTCGTATGCAACAACCCACCCAACAACCACTGGCCCCATGCTGCATCACGCCCGCTCGTGCCATCCGCGCCAGCTTTGTGCGCTGTGGCCGTTTCGAGGACGCGGCCTCCCTTCTGCTGGAGACCGCCACGTCCACGTCGGCCGGGTACATGAAGGACGCCCTGCGCGCGCTGGTCCTGGCCAACGCCGTCTCGCCCGTGCTCTACGAACAGACCGTCAAGGTGGGAATGCCTTGGCGGCCTTATCAACTGCTCACGCCAATGGTACCTTTGTGGTGGTTGCTCTACCAACAGACCGTCAAGGTGGGAATGCCCTTGGCGGCCTTATCAACTGCTAGTGCCAAAAGGGTCTTGGTACCTTTGTGGTGGTTGCTCTACGAACAGTCTGTTTAGGTGGGTATATGCAAGGGACTAACAAGTTTCAGTTTTAAAACGTTTTAATGGTTAAAATATGTGGCCATCGCGCGAGCACCACCTGGTCATGCAGGGATGTGCTGGGGGGGGGGGGTTAAAAAGCATTCGTTGAGCATTAGTTTAAGTTGAGTTTACTAAGTCCGGAGTGAACTTTTGGTTTGTCCGGTGTACTAGCCAGTCTATTTTATTTGTTTATTTGTCAATAGCTGGCGCTCGGAGCAGCGGACAGGAGCAGAGGTATCATCAAACGGCCAGTCACTTACAATCCTCAGCCGCCGCAAACGGCAGAGCTTAGTGACCTGCCGATTATTTTGCTCAGATGCCCGCCACTACGGCTTGCAACCGATCAACCCTCCGGGCGGAGCGGCCAGTTTTGATAGTAGTACTGCTACTGAGGTATCCTGTGACCGAGCCTGTGCATGTGGTCAAGAAATGTATCCAAAATGTTTCCCAATCACGACCCCCACACCAACCCCCAACCCCGCACAACCCCCCACACTCCCGTCATCTCACCGTGCCCTCTGTCGCCAGGTGGTGGCGGCCAACATGAGCGCGGACGGCGACGCACTGGCATCCGCGCAGCTGCTTTGTGCGGTTGGCCACTTCTTGGATGCGTGCCAGCAGGTGGGCACTTGTGGATGCTGATGGGGTGTACACGTGCCATGTCCTCGATGCGTGCCAGCAGGTGGGCAGGCTCCTAATGTGTCTAGGTCCAATGTGGGCGTGCTCCGAGAATGCGCCCTTGCTGTTGCCTAGGGTGGCTTCACTTTGGAAAGGATGGGTAAGCAATCCGAGCTTACAACTTGATTTCTTGTTGAGCCACTGAGAGATCCTACTAGAATATTGGGGGTTGTACTACCATGATAATAAGATAGGCTCTAATAATAATAGGCATAGTACACCACTACACTCTCATGTCGTTTCCTCACAACATCATAGCTCACGTCTCACTTCCCATGTCATGCTATCCTTTTGACCTTTCTGCTTGCAGCTGCAAAGCGCGGGCAAGTGGGAGGACGCGGCCATCATCGCGTCGGTCAACCTGGAGGGGAAGGAGCGGGCCAGGTGGGGTGCGCTGCATGGTTATTGGCAAGGGGTGTCAGTAGGGATTCTAGATGTGTTTTAAGTGAGGGTTTCCTGCACGCATCAGATTCTGAACCATGCAGCACGTTATTGAGAGTACTGGCGCTCTGCGACTGCCAAGTTTAAGCGTTTCTTTGCTTAAGATGTCAGAGTGGCCATGGGGCTGCTTTTAGATCACTTTCCGCCGTCATTTTAGTTATTACCTGCCCAGTCTTGGATGCTCAGTTCACCCAGGCATCAGCAGGGGATTTACGCGTGGAAGTGTGCGTGTTTTTTATTGCCCCTGCTCCCGCTGGGCCCTGCAGGGTGTACTCCCGCTGGGCGCAGCACCTCGCGCACGACAAGACAACGACCGGTTTCTGGAAGTGAGTTGCCCTTCGGAAGCAGTGAAGTGGCACGCACTTGGGGGACAACCCTGGGGACTGACGTTATTTTTCCAGAAACGATCTAGTAAGAAGGGCTGGCTGGGACCAATCATTACAGTGCTCTGTAGGAAGGACTGCCCTTGCTTGGGAAGCCTTGCACAAGGTTTGCTTGCTTTATGCATAGTAGTATATGATCTACGTGTGGCAGTCTCGGTTCGGTACTAGCTACGGTGCGACATTTTCATTGAGTATGCTTAAATGCTGGACTCGTTCTTAGTTCCAATCCGATTTCCCTTGCCAATAATGCTAGGCATGTGCGGGTATGTGTCCAAAGCAGGCATAAACATTGCCAAGTAAGGGCGGTAAGAAGCGCCGTGTTTCCGTGCCCCGTGGTCTGGTTAATGGCGTGGCACCAGGGCGGCCTAGATCTATGGCTGCTTTCTGTGCAGCGTCCTTTCGTTACCCTCTAACTGGGTTTTCTGGGGGGGGCAGCAAGTTCATATTTCATGCATTCTAAACATCAGATTAATGTCCTCCAGTGGCAAAAGCTATTTGTTCCCGCGCATGTCCGAATTCTCACGTTGCCTTCATTACGGCACCCGTTGCCCTTGTTATGGCTTATGTGCAGGGGCATGCTGCTCTACGTCACCGCGGGGCAGGCCGGCGAGGCCATGAAGGCCATGCGTGAGGCACGGCTGCCTGACGACGCGGCGATTCTAGCGGCCGTATGCGAGGAGGAGCTCGCGAGCTACGGGCTGGGTGCCAAGCGGGATGGGCCCGGCGGTGCCCCGGCGCCCGCGCCAGGGACCCCCCTGGCATTGCTTGCGGAGGACATCCGGGGTGCCATGGAGCACTTTTTTGTGTATGAGGAGTGGCTAGCCAAGTTGTGCAAGGAGGAAGTGGCGATGCCATGATGTGGCTTTTTTTTTCAAGTGGTGCTCTCTCGCGTGCCGCAAGATACCTTGTTGGCAGGATGAGGTTTGCCCACCATGCCTGCCTCACCAAAAGATTATCCCAGAGGTGGGAAGATGTCGTATATGTGGAAGTCATTCAATATAATCAAGTGTTTTGGTGGCCAGATGTTTACAAGCGAGTGTTATTCAAAGCCATTTCACGGTGTGTTTTTCTCGTCATGCCACACAACACCCTGGATGACCCAGAGGCCTCAATATCATTGATACAACCTGTGCTGGCCAGAAATCTGGAAAATCCGAACCCACGTTTGCTGGCTCCAAACCAGCCCTGTGCTTGGGCATTTTCCTAATTGAAAAATGGCACCCATTTAATTTAGTTGTTACTTCTCGAAAGCACGGCTTGTCTCACAAACAACTGGTTTTACCCTGACTAGGTTGTCGCCAGTTCTCAAATTGTCAAATTGTCAAATTAAAATTGCCACTTGATTCACGCCGGCGGACTACCTACGGACTACCTGCGGACTGCTTAACGCGGAGTTGCCGGGCTACTAATTAACTATCGACACGTGACTGCGTCACGTGAGCATAAGTGCTCAGTGGGAGTGGAACATGGGATGGAATGGATGAGGTAAGCTATCTAGGTCCTACACCATCCATTCCATCCCATGTTCCCCTCCCACTGAGGACTTATGCTCACGTGACGCAGTCACGTGTCTATATTAATTAATTAATAAATTAATCTAGGTCCTAGTTAATTAATTAATAGACACGTGACTGCGTCACGTGAGCATAAGTCCTCAGTGGGAGGGGAACATGGGATGGAATGGATGGTATAAGCTATCTAGGTCCTAGTTACAGGGGTGTGGGCACCGTGGCCCGAATCGCTATGAATGCCATACGCGGTCACACGCGGAGCCCCCACAGGCTTGGGGGTGGTCTCCTTCATCACTACTTGCCATCTATCCTTGCGCACCATCTGCCTCCATATTACAGACAAACCAGGAGGCTGCCCGGGGGTGAGCCCGTCACGTCTAGGGTAGCACATGTCCATGTCGAGTCTATCACGAAAAGTCCACGGGTGGCGGCCCTGCCGCGCGCGGCCTGGGGCACGCCAGGTCAGTGAGGACATAACGCCCAGGCTGCGTGGGCTTGGTGCCAGCTAGTCTATCTGATGTGTCTACCTGATCTGTGCGGGCCAGGCCGGCGCCCGGCTAGGCCCAGGCGCCTGTGCCTAAGAATGTGGGAAACATAGGGCAAATCAGCGTACAAATCCTCATTACCGTAATGTGCAAACCAAAGGGGATGTTAAGGGCCTTGCGCAGCATCTTGGTGACGTTGCCGTCGAGTCGTTGCTCCAGCTCCTGCGTCAGTGTCCAGGTCTCGGCGCCGTAGGTCAGGGTTGTCAGAATGACGACCTTGAAGAGGTCAATCTTGATGATGTGGGGTAGGGCGGGGTTGCTCCACCAACGGCGGTGGTCATGGAGTTGTGCCCACGCTATGCCGCTCCGTGTCGTCAGGTCGTCCTCGCAGTCGGGTTGAAGCCAACTGCCGAGCAGCTTGAAGCGGCCGGAAGTAGGGTAGTTGACCGCGGTGTCGTCTAAGAGGTGGAGTGTGGGCGGGGGCACTGCCATGCCGAGGGCCAGGGCCTCCGTTTTGGGGCTGATTTCTAGACCAACCGCCCGAGCCTCGAGCGCCAGGGCTCCAAAGCTGGGCAGACTCCGGCTTCTCGATGAGCGTGATGTCGTCGGCATAAATGAGGTCAGCTAGTAACTTCTGCTTGTTAGTCGGCCCTCCTTTCCCAAGCTCGTTCGTGATCGATCGCTAGGCCAGGGGCACGGCCTGCAATGGCTAGCAAAGCGAGCACGTGCCTGGCGCATAACATAATCCACTACAATAATAAACAGGTACGGCGACAGGACGCAACCCTGCCAGACTGACACACATGATTATGTTATGCGCCAGGCACGTGTTTGATGACACATAATCCACTGCAATAATAAACAGGTACGGCGACAAGACACAACCCTGCCAGACGCCGGTCTGCGGTGGACATGGCGGGGTAAAGCCGTGTTGAGTGCTCACCTAAGTGGTCGACCCCTCATACAGCGTGCGGATGACGGTAATCAGGCGACTGGGGACGCGAGTGCGAGCACTGAAGGACAGCCCATAGAGCGGTCCAGAGGACAGAATCGAAAGCCTTGATGAAGTCGACGAAGATCAGGATGGCGGGAAAGTCACCAGGTTCCAGGAGAGCGATTTCCTCGAAGACTGGCGCGCGACGAAGATGGCCATGATGGTGTTGCGCCCAGGACGAAAGCCCATTTGACTTTCCCCTAGCTGATGGTCGAGAGTGCTCAGAACGAAGGCGGTTGAGGATCATGCGCATGAACAACTTGAGTGCGGCGCTCTGGATTCAGACTCCTCGGTAGTTGGCGGGGTCGTCAGAGGAACCTTTGTTTTTGTGTAGCATAATACGGTAGCTGTGCTGCCACTCAGGAATCGGCGCGTCGGCAAGCAGGACCCGGTTGCAGACGTCAAGCAGGAACCCCGTGAGCGCCGTCAGCCGGGGCGGGGAGCTGGTCAGGTCCAACGGCGGCTTAGAAGCATAGTTGCTTGGCGGCGGTGCTCAGCTCGAGCTCGGTGAACGGCAGTAGCTCGTTGGGGTCGGCCAGCTAGGGGTTCCGTCAGGGCCGGGTACGTGTAGTCCTGCTCAGCGGCAGGCGGCGTGGGCGGCGCAGGGACGCCCGTAGGCGTCAGGCACGCGGCCGCCAGAGGGCCAAGCGGCGGAGGCGGCGGGGGGGCGCCGAGCAGCCGGGACTGGGAGGAATACCACTGGTCAAGCTGCTGCTGCGGTGAGCCTGACAGCGTCCACGGCGCCGGCTGCGCGCCGCCGGCTAGCTAGCCGTTGGGCGTGACGCAAGCGGGTCCGTGCCAGGCTATACAAGTTCTGTAACTTACCAAACTGGCACCCCGTAGCCGCCGCGCCATTTTCTACTTCTTTTCGTACATGGCTTGCGTTGGGTGCATCGACGAGCATCGACGCTCATCGACGGTGCATTCCGACGGCGGAGAATAAGTTCGCCGCATCACAGCGCGACGCAAGGGCTCTTTTCCATGTACAACGTGTGAGATGCGAAGTCCGCATCGCTGATCGGAAATTCCGTCCAACACCGTCGTACAGTTGTTGTTGTTGTTGTTGCTGTTCCCCATGCCGCACATGGGCAGCAGAGATTTGAAAACGGCCGAGGGCCAAGACACTGAACAGCATGCCATCACAAACGTACAAGACTAACAGTAGTACCGGTCAACGGCTTCTCTGCCTTTTAGCCATCGAATGCGCAATCGATCTTCTTGTTGTTGTTGTTGCCCACGCCGCACATGGGCAGCAGAGATTTGGAAACGGCGCAATCGATATCTAGAAACGTCTCCGCGACACTTCCGCAACTTCAGTACTTTCCGTCACCCTTGACATGTTGTCATACAATACTACAAATTTACGCCAATAGAAACTCGCCTCCAAAAATATGTCTCGATAGAGTCATGCCTCTTATTTAATTTCAAGGCACCTCTTAATAATTAATCTCAGCCCCCGCCCTCAGACAATTTGACAATTTAACAAAAAGAGCCATTTTACCCCGACTGATCCAGCTCAGGCCACAGCCACTGTGACCACCCGCCTTAACCAGGTGGAAGGCCGAGTCGGCCAAGGCACCATGAAACTTGAGGCAGTTGCTACCAAGGTAGACGCCCTGGCCATGCAGGTCCCCGAGATCGCCGAGCGAACGGCCACCATCGCCGCCCAACCTGCTGGTAGGGCTAGCGATGACCCCTCGACTCGCGCCTCCTGGGCGGACCTGCTCAAGAGCCAGGCATCCTCTACCACGACCGCCATCACCACCAAGCTCCAGGAGCTGGAAGACACGCGCCGCGAGGCCGCTGACCGCGACCGTCGCCGCTGCCGGGTCATCCTCAGGCGCTTCGACATGCAGCCGGAGGAGACCCCAGACTCTCTTCTCGACGAGCTGAAGAAACAGCTCTTGGCGTGCATGGAGCTGCCAGGTGCGGCTCTGCAGGGCGCCTACCGCCTTCCCCATCCACTGGCCAAGGCTGGGCCCCCTCCAGTGGTCCTCACCTTCAGCGACATCACAGCCCGAGTTCGGTCCCTCTCTCGCAGCAAGAAGCTGGTGGACACCTCCTGGTCGCTTGAGGACGACCTGACGCCAGCCCAGCAGCAGCAACGCCGTCATCAGTGGCCCGACTACATCCGCCACAAAACCAACCCCGAGAAGCCCCAAGTGTACTGGCGGGGCGGGGACCTTTATGTCAACAAGAAACTGTGGAAGCCCCCCCGGGCTTCCCCGGGATAGAGCACTCAAGCTAGTTGTCTAGCTGGGGGCAATCGATTATGGGATAGCTTAGCTAGGCATTACAGCACTTGAGACGATATTAGCGCACAGCGTTATAGTACCTTCAATTAGCTCTGGCACCTTGTGGTCATCAGCTTGCGCCTTAATGAGCCTACGTCTTGAGCCCACCTCACATTTGTAGCATAAGCTATGCGTCAGCCTACCTATGGTATTGCACTGGTTGTATTGCACCCACAGTGTTGCGCCCCGGCATGATGCACCATGCCGTGGAGAGAGCGCTCTGTGGCCTGCCCACTTGCGGCAGTGAGAGAAGCTAGGGCGCCCTCCCTCCTTCTTGCTGTGTATATAGGGTTGAAGGTTCCTTTACTCTGTATTGGCACCCACGTGACGCAGTCACGTGCTTATTAATTAATTAATTAATCCAGCTCATGCGCACCCGTTGGCATGCCATGCTCCCAATAACTTGCCGTCTCACTTGGCATGCCTCTGGGTAATTGCAATTATTAGTCTTCAACGAGGAATTCCTAGCCAGCACATGGTGAACATGCCTGTCCCTGACAGCATTGGGACAAAACATACCACCTTCCTCTCGCAAACCGTCCGCAGGGCACCGCATGACGCAGTCCACATGCCACAACTTTAGGCACGCCCAGCAGCATTGTTCCGGTTATACGAAGTTACTCATCATCCGTCAGCGCGCCTCTGGTCCATTTGACCAGGGGGCAGTCATCCACCAAAGGGAAGGCGATCTGCCTTGACATATCTGTACATGGAGCAGCCAGCAGGCAATCCAGCTTCCTAAATTGCAAGGCTGCCTAAATTGCAAGGCTGCCTAAATTGCAAGGCTGCCTAAATTGCAAGGCTGCCTAAATTGCAAGGCTTCCTTTATCACAAGACGATGCGTGTATACACGTCCACCCGCATGTCCTCTCCCGCCGCGTACAGTATGTCCCCAGCCTGTGACCATTTCACATCCATGTACTTGCCAACAGGGCGCATGTCCCCAAAGCCCTCGGACTTGACCTTGATCGGCTGCTCTCCCAGCAGGTTGCTCACCACAAAGAGACCCTTGAGCGTGCTGACGGCCGCCACGGTGGCACCGTTGGGCGCGGCAGGCGCCAGTGAGACTTTGAGCACGGCAGAGTCCATTTGCGCCGAGGAGACAAATTGTGTGTTCTGCCGCACACAAGGAGCCCATAAGAGTGCACGAAGGAACAATAGAGCGATGTTAGCGAGCATGGGGCCTGACCAAAAATGTTCAGCTTGATGAAATTTTTCAAAGTTCTCCAAGCATTAAAAATAATTTTATCCGGAAATTCCCGAAGAATAAACCGAGAGATACAGCAGGAGGGACCTTCCATCAAGTTGCGAGAATATATGAAAACAGCTGCGGCAATAACGCTCAAAACGGGACCGATTATGTCGGTGAGCACCTTTCATTATAATTCATACCTATAAATTATTATAAAACGTTGCTGCAAAAACCCAAACCATGCATAACCCACGTGGTCCCACAGCGCGCGCGCGTCCCACAGCTTGACCACTCGACATTCCATGCACACACACATGGATACATCATGCACTCCCATACACACAGACACACACACTACACGAAGTAGCTCCCCTACACGCATGGTGCCACGGATCAAAGCAGAGCGCCGGTGCACACACACACACACACACACACAGACACAAACACTACACGCAAACTGAGGCTCACCTGGTCCGACACCACGCGCGTGTCCCAGAGCTTGACCATCCGATCCCTGCCACCTGACAGCACATAGCCCTCCGAGACGTCCAAGCAGGAGACGCACGCCGAATGGCTCTCCACATTCTCGCCTTCACCCCCCGCGACACCCGCCCCCCCCGCAGCTTGCCCAGGACCGCAAGGCACTTATCCGCGGGCAGGCGCGCGTCCCAGAGGCGCACCGTGCGGTCCCTGGACCCCGAGAAGAACACATGGGGGTCGCGCCGCGACGTCGCCACGCACGTGATGACGTCCGCGTGGCCGCGGAAGACCTTCTTGGGCGCCAGCTGGCCGAAGGAGGCTTGGGGCCCCAGCGTGAAGCAGGCCTCCATGTCAAAAAGGACAAGCACGTCCTCGTGGTTCTTTCTCCCTGCCGATGACCCCGTTGCTGCCGAACCACCAGCAATAGCGCTGCCGCCATCCTTGACGACGACTTTCTCCCCGGTGATGAAATCGGCGTTTCCCAGGGAGGACTGCGCCACGCAGAAGATCCCCTTGGACTCCGGTCGCGACAGCCGTGCCGCCTCGCGGTACACCCCCCCGCTCGTCGGTGTCGGCTTGAGCCAGAAGACCGCCGGGGGTGCCGCCGGGTCACGGGACCACTCCCTGTCCATGCCCGCAACTAGCAGGCCCTTGTCCAGCCGCCCGTCTCCAGTGCACGCCATGTAAATCCCGAGCTCGGCCACACCCAACGGGGCCGGGCCGTCGTGCCCGTCGTCGGCGCTGGCCAGGGTCCCTGAAACCGTCGTGGGCCAGGAGACGACCCTCCCGTCCGTGGACGCACTCACGGCCACGCCGAGCGCGTCGTCGACGAACAGTGCCGTGACCAAGCCGGTCGCTCCTGTCCTGTCCTCCCTCCCCTGGATGCTCTGCCCGCCCTCCCTGGCACCTTGGCTCGACCCGATCCCATGACGCCCCCCGTGGAAATACGACCGCGACGCCTGCAGGCCAAAGCACTGCCACTCCTGCGCCCCCGCCCCCACCTCCTCCTCCTCTTCGTACTGGCCTCCACTACTCCCGACGCCTGCGACAGCACCAGAGCCCTCCCGGCCGTAATCCCGAGAAGCATTAGGTCCTTCCCTCAAGCTGTGCTTCTCATCCCCAGAGCCTGTGCTGGCTCGTCCGGGAGCCACGCCAACGCCCCCCAAATAAGGCTCCTCCCTAGGGACGTCTCGAACCGAGTCCTGACCCACGAAATCTCTTGCGATCATCGGACCTTTCCCCTTATCGCTTGCAAGCCGCCCCGCCTGCGGCCCCTGGGGTTCCTCTAGCGCCGGCGGCGACACGTCTCGTGAGTGCAAGTCGTCGCCGTCTTGTTGCGAGTCACCGTAGCCATCTTCTCGCGTACGCTGGGCAGGGGCCGGGTACCAGGAGGACTTGTTCTCCATCTCACGGGACCAAGTATCCCCCTCCGTATCGACCTCCTGGTGCAACGCAGATGCGCCAGCTGGCACCCCGTGACCCACACCATTCCCCCTGTCATAACCGGCAGGCTCGCCGTATTCGGGATTATTGCGCCCGTCACTCGTGGCCTCCCGACCCACCATGCCTCCTCGACCCAGGACCGGTGGACCATGCCGAGGCTCCGCGCTGGTGTCCCCTCGTGCGAAAGGGTAGGACTCTCCAGATGTGCCTGCAGGAGCGCGACTCGACAGTCCCACACCATCCCCCTTCATCTCGTCTCCCTCTCCCTCCCCCTCACCATCTCCCTCACCATCATTCTCATTCTCGTCGTCCGCCGCATAGGGTTCATCCGCCGCATCCCCTTCATCCGACGCATCCTCCCAGTTCATCGCCTCGTTGATGAACGCCACGTCGTAGTCAAAGTAGTCCTCGCTGAGCTCCGCCACCGCCTGCCGCAGGTTATCGTGGCTGACTTGGTCGCAGTGGGGCGGCGCCAGCAGCGCGGGGCAGATCTCTGCCATCTTGCCGATAATGGACACGCCGGCTGCGCGTGTGCTCCTGCGAACAATAAATAGTAGATAAATAATAAATGAAAAATAGCATAAATAATAGCACAAATCATTAAAGTATGGTATTCCTTAGAAAGGCAATTTAGTACGATGGTACGAGACAGGCAGCCACACGGGTGCTCGTGAGAGCATTAAATAAGAATAAAATATCTTTGAGAATAGTTAAGCATAGTCGTAGTGGCAAGAGGCACATTCAATAGGAATCAGGTATGTTTGCAAATAGTTAAGCTTTGTTGTTATGGCAAGAGACACCAACCGTGCGTGTGCTCCTGCGAGCAGGATAGCGGGAGGGAGATCGAAATACCGCTGGGTGCAAACAAACCTGTGAGAATAAACAGTAATAGCAAGGACTGACACAAGATATACTACACAATAACAGTAATAGCAAGGACGGACACAAGTACTACTATACAAATAACAGTAATAGCAAGGACGGACACAAGTACTACTATACAATAACAGTAATAGCAAGGACGGACACAAGCAATACTATACAATAACAGTAATAGCAAGGACGGACACAAGTACTACTATATAATAACAGTAATAGCAAGGACGGACACAAGCAATACTATACAATAACAGTAATAGCAAGGACGGACACAAGCAGTACTATACAATAACAATAATAGCAAGGACTGACACAAGCAATACTATACAATAACAGTAATAGCAAGGACGGACACAAGCAATACTAAACAATTGCAGTAATAGCAAGGACGGACACAAGCAATACTATACAATAACAGTAATAGCAAGGACGGACACAAGTACTACTATACAATAACAGTAATAGCAAGGACGGACACAAGTAATACTATACAATAACAGCAATAGCAAGGACGGACACAAGCAATACTATACAATAACAGTAATAGCAAGGACGGACACAAGCAATACTATATAATAACAGTAATAGCAAGGACGGACACAAGTACTACTATACAATAACAGTAATAGCAAGGACGGACACAAGTAATACTATACAATAACAGTAATAGCAAGGACGGACACAAGTACTACTATACAATAACAGTAATAGCAAGGACGGACACAAGTACTACCATACAATTGTCGTCAGAAAGCAACAAACTTGAAAACGCTAGCTGCCCAAATCTGAGATTCCGCGGAACACAGAAAGTAAGAAAGCCTAGAAGCTACCAGCAAGGAATCGAACATCGGACCTTTGGCATGATTTCGCGGCTGTGTGAGTCTCCTGATCCGAAGGCATCTCACTTAACGTTTCGAAACAGCCCAACTGCGAAAAACCTCTTTACCGGAGAGGGGTGCCAATATGTCCGATATTGCTGAATCTATAGAAGATGACTCACCACCAATACCATACAAAAACAGCAATAGCAAGGACGGACACAAGTACTACTATACAATAACAGTAATAGCAAGGACGGACACAAGTACTACTATAAAATAGCAGTAATAGCAAGGACGGACACAAGCAGTACTATACAATAACAATAATAGCAAGGACTGACACAAGATATACTACACAATAACAGTAATAGCAAGGACGGACACAAGTACTACTATACAATAACAGTTAAACAGTAATAGCAAGGACGGACACAAGTACTACTATAAAATAGCAGTAATAGCAAGGACGGACACAAGCAGTACTATACAATAACACTAATAGCAAGGACTGACACAAGATATACTACACAATAACAGTAATAGCAAGGACTGACACAAGTACTTCTATACCAATAAAAGTAATAGCAAGGACGGACACAAGTACTACTATACAATAACAGTAATAGCAAGGACGGACACAAGCAATACTATACAATAACAGTAATAGCAAGGACGGACACAAGCAATACTATACAATAACAGTAATAGCAAGGACGGACACAAGCAGTACTATACAATAACAATAATAGCAAGGACTGACACAAGATATACTACACAATAACAGTAATAGCAAGGACGGACACAAGCAATACTATACAATAACAGTAATAGCAAGGACGGACACAAGTACTACTTTACAATAACATTAATAGCAAGGACGGACACAAGTACTACTATACAATAACAGTAATAGCAAGGACGGACACAAGCAATACTATACAATAACAGTAATAGCAAGGACGGACACAAGTACTACTATAAAATAGCAGTAATAGCAAGGACGGACACAAGTACTATACAATAACAGTAATAGCAAGGACGGACACAAGTAATACTATACAATAACAGCAATAGCAAGGACGGACACAAGCAATACTATACAATAACAGTAATAGCAAGGACGGACACAAGCAGTACTATACAATAACAGTAATAGCAAGGACGGACACAAGCACTACTACACAATAACAGTAATAGCAAGGACGGACACAAGTACTACTATAAAATAGCAGTAATAGCAAGGACGGACACAAGTACTACTATACAATAACAGTAATAGCAAGGACGGACACAAGATATACTACACAATAACAGTAATAGCAAGGACGGACACAAGTACTACTAAAAAATAGCAGTAATAGCAAGGACGGACACAAGCAGTACTATACAATAACAATAATAGCAAGGACTGACACAAGATATACTACACAATAACAGTAATAGCAAGGACGGACACAAGTACTACTATACAAATAACAGTAATAGCAAGGACGGACACAAGTACTACTATACAAATAACAGTAATAGCAAGGACGGACACAAGTACTACTATACAATGACAGTAATAGCAAGGATGGACACAAGCAATACTATACAATAACAGTAATAGCAAGGACTGACACAAGTACTACTTTACAATAACATTAATAGCAAGGACGGACACAAGTACTACTATACAATAACAGTAATAGCAAGGACGGACACAAGCAATACTATACAATAACAGTAATAGCAAGGACGGACACAAGCAATACTATACAATAACAGTAATAGCAAGGACGGACACAAGTACTATACAATAACAGTACTAGCAAGGACGGACACAAGTGCTACTATACAATAACATTAATAGCAAGGACGGACACAAGCAATACTATACAATAACAGCAATAGCAAGGACGGACACAAGTACTACTATATACTCCTGTAGCCGCGCGTGTGCCCCTGCGAGTGTGATTTCATGAAATTGAAAGATGTGTCTTGAGCTCCCTACACACCTCCTCTCCAGCAGCCGCAGCACAAGCTTGACCGCCCCCGTGGACTTGACAAACTTTAGCGGCACAAGGCACGCGAAGGCATCCGCGTGCTGGAAGAACTCGTAGCGGTCGGGGTCGGGCTCCCTCTTTGCGCTCAAGTGCTGGATCGTGTGCCTCACCAGCTTCTCGCTGATGGCCTTGCGGGGTTCTGGGTCCAGCCGGGGGAGCAGCGTCAGGTAGGGAAGCACCGCACGGCTTTCCACGGCGGGGTCGAAGATGACGTGGGTCAGCGCGTGGTAAAAGCGCTGAGTCACCTGCAAGTGGGCGGGGGGGGGGGGGGAGGGAGGAGAACATTTGGAGAAGCCGATGTGTAAAATGGGGAAAATTTGTGAGCAGGCACGGAAGAGAAAGAAATGGTACATCCGAAGCAGAGGCTATGAAAGCGGAAGCAGAGGCTATTCAACTCCCAGTGGTGAGGAAATACAAAATCCGGTCCGAGGCGGGAGGGGACAACGCAGATAGACAGCGGAGGCAAAACCCACTTCCTTCCCCTAACAAAAAGAAAGGGAGGGAGGGAGGGAGGGAGGGAGGGAGGGAGGGAGGGAGGGAGGGAGGGAGGGAGGGAGGGAGGGAGGGAGGGAGGGAGGGAGGGAGGGAGGGAGGGAGGGAGGGAGGGAGGGAGGGAGGGAGGGAGGGGGGGGGGGGGGGGGGGGGGGGGGGGGGGGGGGGGGGGGGGGGGAGGGGGGGGGGGG
>RPFO01000165.1:4123866-4167381 GCA_009746045.1 Mesostigma viride | reverse complement strand
TACTGCTCCCTCCCTCCCTCCCTCCTCCCTCCTCCCTCCCCCCCCTCCCTCCCCCCCGAGGGAGGAGGGAGGAGAGGGAGGGAGGGAGGGAGGGAGGGAGGGAGGGAGGGAGGGAGGGAGGGAGGGAGGGAGGAGGGAGGAGGGAGGGAGGGAGGAGGGAGGAGGGAGGGAGGAGGGAGGGAGGGGGAGGGAGGAGGGAGGGAGGGAGGAGGGAGGGAGGGAGGGAGGGAGGAGGAGGGAGGGAGGGAGGGAGGGAGGGAGGAGGGAGGGAGGAGGGAGGGAGGGAGGGAGGGAGGGAGGAGGGAGGGAGGGAGGAGGGAGGGAGGGAGGGAGGGAGGAGGAGGGAGGGAGGGAGAGGGAGGGAGGGAGGGAGGGAGGAGGGAGGGAGGGAGGGAGGAGGAGGGAGGGAGGGAGGGAGGGAGGGAGGAGGGAGGGAGGGAGGGAGGGAGGGAGGAGGGAGGGAGGGAGGGAGGGAGGGAGGGAGGAGGGAGGGAGGGAGGGAGGGAGGAGGGAGGGAGGGAGGGAGGGAGGGAGGGAGGGAGGAGGGAGGGAGGGAGGGAGGGAGGGAGGAGGGAGGGAGGGAGGGAGGAGGGAGGGAGGAGGGAGGGAGGGAGGGAGGAGGGAGGAGGGAGGGAGGGAGGGGGAGGGAGGGAGGGAGGGAGGGAGGGAGGAGGGAGAGGGAGGGAGGGAGAGGGAGGGAGGGAGGGAGGAGGAGGGAGGGAGAGGGAGGGAGGGAGGGAGGAGGAGGGAGGGAGGAGGGAGGGAGGAGGGAGGAGGGAGGGAGGGAGGGGGAGGGAGGGAGGGAGGGAGGAGGGAGGGAGGGAGGAGGGAGGGAGGGAGGGGAGGGAGGAGGGAGGAGGAGGAGGGAGGGAGGGAGGGAGGAGGAGGGAGGGAGGGAGGGAGGGAGGGAGGGGAGGGAGGGAGGAGGGAGGGAGGGAGGGAGGGAGGGAGGGAGGGAGGAGGGAGGGAGGGAGGAGGGAGGGAGGGAGGAGGGAGGGAGAGGAGGGGAGGAGGGAGGGAGGGAGGGAGGGAGGGAGGGAGGGAGGGAGGGAGGGAGGGAGGGAGGGAGGGAGAGAGGGAGGGAGGGCATGACTGCGTGATGGCGGGCGGGCGGGCGGGCGGGCGGGCGTGTATGCCTGGGTGGGTGGGTACGTGCTTGGGTGGGTGTGGGTATTGGTGCATGTGTGTGGGAGGGAGGGAGGGAGGGAGCCCCAGCCCACCTGCCTGCCTGCGCACAAACGCATATCCTGATTCCCCTTGCCGCACCTCCTTGCGTTCCAAGTTGTTAGTGCCTATATGCTAGTTACTCGTGCCTAGTTGGTAGTGCCAATATGCCACAGGAGGGGTGACATTCAGCCAAGCTAAAAACAGGGGCCGGGTCTTGCAGCCGCCGGTCCAGAATGTCTGGCCCCTATTTCCATATTAGGGGCCCGTGCAGCAACCGGCACCTGTTCCAGCTGGCCCCCATCTTTTCGGCCCCTATAGGGGAGATCCAGGGGCCAACTTTTGTGCAGCCGTCACCCCTAGAGTTTGGACCCCCATATGCTACAGCCGGCGCAGCATGCCGCATCATGCCACGTGGCTTCCCATCATGCCGCAGTGTGTATGCTCACAGAAGGCTGGCAGCAGCGGCCAGCGCCCCTCGGCCCCTGCTGACCCAAGTCACCACAAGACGCTTGACGGCACGCATCACGCACACACAAACACGGGTGCTGGCATCTCAAACCCTCACGCTTGACGGCACGCATCACGCACACACAAACACGGGTGCTGGCATCTTAAACCCTCACGCTTGACGGCACGCATCACGCACACACAAACACGGGTGCTGGCATCTCAAACCCTCACGCTTGACGGCACGCATCACGCACACACAAACACGGGTGCTGGCATCTGAAACCCTCACGCTTGACGGCACGCATCACGCACACACAAACACGGGTGCTGGCATCTCAAATCCTCACGCTTGACGGCACGCATCACGCACACACAAACACGGGTGCTGGCATCTCAAACCCTCACGCTTGACAGCACGCATCACGCACACACAAACACGGGTGCTGGCATCTTGAACCCTCACGCTTGACGGCACGCATGACGCACGCACAAACACGGGTGCTGGCATCTCAAAACCTCACGCTTGACGGCACGCATCACGCACACACAAACACGGGTGCTGGCATCTCAAACCCTCACGCTTGACGGCACGCATCACGCACACACAAACACGGGTGCTGGCATCTTGAACCCTCACGCTTGACGGCACGCATCACGCACACACAAACACGGGTGCTGGCATCTCAAACCCTCACGCTTGACGGCACGCATCACGCACACACAAACACGGGTGCTGGCATCTTAAACCCTCACGCTTGACGGCACGCATCACGCACACACAAACACGGGTGCTGGCATCTGATAATTGGTTAACAACCCTCACGCCGCGCTATACGAGAAAAAAAAAATTATTTATTTATTACTTTATCCCCTAAGGTAAATTTTGTTTCAATTTTTAAAAAAAAGGTACTGTAGACCGCTACGGCGGACTTCCCCAGTTGCCTGGGCCTGTCGCCGGGGAGGCATGCCGCATCATGCCACGTGGCTCAGCATCATTTTATGCCTCGTGGCTCAGCATCATGTGATGCTACGTGGCGAATCATCTTGCCATGTAGCGCGGCGCTATTGGGGGCCAGGAATACGGAACCGCCGCCGCCGACCCTCGTTTTGCTCGCCAGCCCTGTTTCCATATAGGGGCCGGCGCGTACCGCAGCAGTCAGGCCCTGGGACGGGCCCCTAGTACCCAGGAAATTTTGCCTGGAGATGTCACCCCTCCTTCTGCCACGCTGATATTGTGAACCCGCCATACCCGCCCCTGCTCTCATTCCCACCCACATGACCCACACCTGCTCTATGTCTAGATTCCCACCCACATGACCCGCACCTGCTCTATGTCTAGATTCCCACCCACATGACCCGCACCTGCTCTATGTCTAGATTCCCACCCACATGACCCGCACCTGCTCGCATTCCCAGCATTCGCGCCACGCTCCACGCCAAGATAGGGTTCTTGGCCGCCGCCGGCACATTTGGGGAACACGTTCCTCTCCTCATCCCCCTCCTTTACTTCTATTGTGGCCGTGTTTCTTAGGTATTGGTGCAATGTAGATCCGTCACCCCCCTCATATACTTCTATACCCTCACCCCCCTCCTTTACTTCTATTGTGGCCGTGTTTCTTAGGTATTGGTGCAATGTAGATCCGTCACCCCCTCATATACTTCTATACCCTCACCCCCCTCCTTTACTTCTATTGTGGCCGTGTTTCTTAGGTATTCGTGCAATGTAGATCCGTCACCCCCCTCATATACTTCTATACCCTCACCCCCCTCCTTTACTTCTATTGTGGCCGTGTTTCTGAGGTATTGGTGCAATGTAGATCCGTCACCCCCCTCATATACTTCTGTACCCTCACCCCCCTCAAATACAACTATGTTCTCAGCCCCCCTCCTCCGCTCCTCACCTGCTCCCGTTACCAGCATCAACGCCATACGCTCTCATCTCCTCATCCCCCCTCATACGCTCCTCACCTGCTCGCGTTCCAGTGCCCCAGCGGCGGCCCGAAGCCTCCCATTCACGCGCGAGGCCACCTCGTCCAGCAGCCCCGCGTCCGTCTCAGGGTCCCCCCCCAGCTCCAAGTCTCCCAGCAACGCCACCTCACGCCGGAAGGCCAGGAAGTCCGGGTCCGAGAGCGCCTCGGGAGCTAGCGTTGCCATCCCCCCCCCTGAGGTGGTACCAGGGCGAGGAGTGGCCGAGGACGAGATGACCGCCCCCCTGGTGGTCCCTGGGGTGGCGGGGACGTCCAGACCGCTGGCAGTGCTCAGGGTCGGCGGGGTGGACACCGCAGGGCCGCGGGAGGAGGAGGGGGGGGGGGATGGGGGGATGGGATGGTGTGGTGGTAGGGTGTTCGGGGGGAGCGGGCGCAAGGGATGGCTGGTTGGATGGCGTGTGGTCGTCGGTGATATGGTCTTGATGGATGAAGGTGGTATCAAACTGAGGGGTGGCTGATGGGGTGGCAGGGGGGGGGGGGAATCCTGGGGGGAAGTCACGCCGGACAGCAGGCACAGGGGAGAAGCCAGGAGGGGTGGGAGGTGCGGCAGTTGCAGAGGTGGGAGGTGCGGCAGTGGGAGTGGCAGGGGCAGGGGCAGGGGCAGGGGCAGGGGCAGGGGATGGGGAAGGGGAAGGGGAAGGAGAAGGGGAAGGCGAAGGGAAGGGGAAGGGGAAGGGGAAGGGGAAGGGGAAGGGGAAGGGAAGGGGAAGGGGAAGGGGAAGGGAAGGGGAAGGGGAAGGGGAAGGGGGAGGGGAAGGGAAGGGGAAGGGGAAGGGGAGGGAAGGGGAAGGGGAAGGGGAAGGGGGAGGGGAAGGGGAAGGGGAAGGGGATGGGGATGGGGAAGTGGAAGTGGAAGGGGCAGGGGCAGGGTGGCTAAAGGCAGGGGCAGGTGTGGAGGGGCAGGATAAGGCGTGGGCAAATTGGGAGGTATGGCGTGGGGCGGAGCAGGATGCAGGGCCAGGGGCGGAGCCGGGGGTGGAGGGCGACAGAGGCCGACGTGCAGAGCGTGCAGCGCCGGGGGTACTTGTTACTGAGGTCAATGACGTTGCAGAGGTGGGTCCGTGGCCTGACAGGGCCCCAGCTGTTGCGGTGGGTGGATGGGGGCAGCTCGAGGACTTGGGCTTGGCCAGGAAGGATGATTGGCCCACCACAAGGGAATGGCCAACTAGGGGTGAGTGGTCCACCACAGGTGAATGGCCAGACATGGGCAAATGGCCAACCTGTGGTGATTGGTCCGTGACGAGTGAGTGGCCAGGCCTGGGGGAACGGTCAGCCAAGGGCGATTGCCCAACGACCGTTGAATGGCCAGGGCCATGGGTCTCGACCGCTGCTGCCGAGGCGGCAGTGCAGGGCGGTTCCCCTGATGCGGTCGGGGAGGATGTATTTACAGCGGCGTTTGGAGTGCAGGTGACTTTCAGGTCATTTGTCAGAGCCCTGCAGGGTCAAGGAAGGATGCGGGACGCAAATGAACCAAGGGGGCGCAAATGAACGGCATGGTTTTGAAGTATTTGAGTGACGGTGTACTTTCAAACTTTGTGGCTCAGGCCAAGGGAGCAGGAGATTACAAGGAGTAGATTGATTGCGATGCTGGACGGTCGCGAGGAGATGACACTAGCAAGAAGATGCAGACGCTGGGGTATCGGGCGTGATTCTGGCAAGGTCACGGTAGACAGCCGTTGAGAAACGCCTGCAGCCGTTGAGAAATGCATGCAGCCGTTGCGAAATGCATGCAGCCGTTGAGAAATGCATGAAACCGTTGAGAAATGCATGCCGCCGTTGAGAAACGCATGCAGGATGCGCGCGTTATGAGCGCCACGCCGGAAGAGATGAGACTCGTAATGGCGAGTCTAGACAGATTAACGACACGTTCGCCAGTTTGCCAGAGAAGGAGCTGATCAATACTCGTAAGTGGATTGCATAACACGGTCAAATTTAGCTTAGAGGCATCGACGCACGAACAATCTACCATGTGGCCACTATTCAATAAGCCTTAGGCTTGCACGGGGAACATATGGCATCAACATCGCGGGTGCTGCGGGCCAGCAACGATTGAAAACAAAGATGCACCAGGGTGGTTCAAGCAAATTGCACGATCCCGATTCGCAAGTTGACGAGGAAAGACAGTTTCATAACATGTCTGCAGTCATAACATGTCTGCAGATGTTAACCGACCTTAAAGTCTGGAAAAATTCCTCAGCAAGGGGTATTTCTTCTGACGACACTTCTACCTCGATCTGCACCGACAGTTTCATCGTGCTATAAAGGCATTCGTGATCGTCCCCACGACGACTATCAAGATAAGCAATAACCTGATCTTGCCAACCTTATTAACACCGGCAAATCATGGTCGCATGCATGTCCGGTGGGCTAGATGCGGCGTATTACAACGCGTAAGCCATTTTCATAGCATTCATATGTAACGCCCAACAAAGCTTTTGTTAATTAGATTACTGTAGGACGGGATTTAGACGGGATTTACGAAAGCACATTCATCGATGTCACTTTCCTAATGCTGCCAGCCGCAATAAGTTCAGTTCCCGTCGGTTCGCATTGGACATGACCGTCGCGTCCGTTCGTTGTCGCCCTGTTTCAGGTGCCTGCCGTCCCGGTCGTTCGTGGTAAATGTTGTGCCGTCCAGGTCTGAATCATACACCCGTAATAATCGGCTCGCAACGTCCCGTTATTTACGTTTACCGTATTTTCCGACGCGAACCGTACCCTGGTGTCACACGTCACGCGAAACTGGGCTGCCACGAGCCAACACCCGGTGTGAATTCCAAAAACCCTACAGTACAGTTACCAGTACTGTATCGCCCTGATCGCCACCGACGCCACGCCATTCGCCCTTCGGCTCTCCCAGCCGCCATGCCTTGCGCACCGCAGAAAAGGCGCAAGGCACGTAGAGCACACAGCCACACACCCATCTGCAGCCTGCAGGTACTGTGAGAAATCCGAAGGCCTTTTACCTGTACAGAGCTCGTCGCAGCAGTTTTTTGCTTCGTTGGCGATCAGAACTTGAATTGTGAGGTGAAATTGCCAGGAAGCAGCTGACAAGACGTGAAAGGTGCGCTGAAGTTCTGCCACGCACATCCCAATTCTTGGTGACGAATACCCCCCCCTGCACGAGGTTCAATCAGCCTGCACGAGGTTCAATCAGATAGGAAAGAGCTCTTGATTTATTTCTTGAACTTCCGTATATATACGCCACTCTCACCTGCGTAATTTATCATTCTCAATTATGGGCTAGCTATGGCTCACCATGGACGTCCACGCGGTTTAGTATCTCGGCAAGTATAACTTGCAGCCAGCTGGCCGCATGCAGACAAAACTGCAGCCATTATAAATATTCTATTCTAGAATTAATCACTGAAATCAGAATATCACGTATGAGTATACGTTAATGCATGCATCGTGCATATAATATGACAAAAGAATATATTATCCATCGTGTATTATATGTAGGCGGCCGCATGTAAATAGCTACGTATATACACGTGGTACAGTCGCGTTTAACGCTGCAGTGCTAACCTTCTTGGCCGTGGATTTACACGCGTCAGCAGTCAGCTAATGAATTGATCATGTGCATATTAACTGCAAAGCAAACAGCAGCAAAAATAATAATGCGCCATATGCAATATGCGCCTGCATGCGCATGTGATCGTGATACAGGAGACAATTACCAGCGCGCGCAGGCCAGAGATCGATCGTGAGAATCCGCGGGGGCATGGTAGCTCGAGCCTGCCGTTACTATCTTTTCCGCGTTTTCGAGTCGTTCAGGATGATGAATATGAATGTGGATGGGAATGTGTAGCCGGCTTGTTCATTGAAATTATGGCTGGCTTACGTGAAGATCGACTTTTAGATGACCTAGACGGTGGGGCCGGCAACAGCTTGCTTGATCAGGGCGTGTGTTTCGCCCTTGTTTAACTATGTGCATTGTTTAACTATGTGCATTGTAACTATGTGCATGTACTATATTACATTATATGATGAACGTCGACATGACCTATACATGATCATAATACAGCTGATCACATGGCATGCGTATATGAGCTGTCTGTGATATTTATAGGGATAGCTAGGAGCGTTATATTATACATATATAAGCTGCACATCTAATTAATGTTTGATCATGAACAGTCATCATGCACGCGTCATATGCATGATGGCATGGCCGCTCCGGTTGAGGTGATCTTCCTGCTGGTTGGTTGCTCTGATTATATGCATGCCGTACTTTTCCTTTCTGCGTTCAACGTACGGCCTATGCGGCCTACTTATACATACATGTATCTGCAGATTGCAACGCGCGTGCGCATACCGCGCGATCGATCTAGCTGTCTAGTTCGAGTATCGCCGCCTCGTCTATTCAATAAGAAGAAGAAGCTGGTAGTCTGATCGACTGTCAGCTTGGAGAAATTGAACATCGTTACAAGGAGGTTGATCAGAAGATAAAGACGCGGCGGGTCAGCTTCAGATCGTTCCTGCTGACCAACCAAGTCAAGAGGAAGGAAAGCATTGAAGGGTTACCTGACGCGGCAAGGAAAGGACATCAACGAAAGCATCCACAAATTATGGTGAGTTCAAATAATCTTATTGGCCACTTGATCATTGGGCGTATTGCAGCTTGATTGCAGCCGGGCGCTCCTGGCATTGGTCGTGTACTGCTTACAGAAGCTATGCAGCATTAATGGAGAATTAAGCCTGATAGCCTCATGTAGCTCCATGCATGCGAAGTTTGAGAACCTAGAGAACTTCTATGTAAGTATTTTATGCAGAGTCCTATGTATAATTAGTTATGGAGATAAGAGTTACTCTGTAAGTATTTAATGGACATTGACTAGCTGACGTTATTGGTTAAATTTGCTCTGACAGCATGGGTTTGCAAATAGAATTGCGCTGTTAGGATACAGCAGAGCCTCTACAGCCAGGGCGCAGCTAGCCTATATTGGTGGACTTGCTTGTGCAGCATCAAGAACTACTAAGTAGTAACCCTCTGTGGCACATTTAATTGAAGCTGTGGCCTGATGCATGCTGCTGCAGCCAGGGGACACTACCTGGCTTGAGATCTCTTGATCACTATTCTTCTTGCTGCCTTTGTGATGACTGCCAACATGAATTGTGTCAACGTACGCACAAACTGTGACTACTCTACGGTGGTCGCTCTGACAGGCGATGTAGTTTGTATACACTCCGTGCTCAGGCACTATTAGCTAACGTGCGCACCGCGGTCCGCTGGCAGCCGCCAGGCTATAAACCTGGTTCGTTTTCTTCAATTGTACCAGTGTCGCATAGCGCTAGCTCATATTAATTCATGCAAGCCCACAATATAGAAGCCATATAAATTGTAATCTGACATGGCAAGGTCCGGGAGTGCAATCGAATATTTAATGGGGTGATGTCCAGTCATGCAGACTTGTTTCATTATACCATACCTTTTCATGAGGTGCTGCGACCTCATGCACATGGTCTGCCTCCACTGGTGCGCGTTCAAACAGGATCGTCCAGGTGGCAGCGGTTTGCTTGGAGAGAACTCGCTGTTGAGCAGAATGAAGGTACGGTCAGGATTTTGTAATCCAGATGCTGCCTAATTCTAACTTCTTACTTACTATCAGAGAACAAGACGGTGCCTTTTGATCACGTCAGCTACCTGAGTCCCCTCACTCACATCTAGGCCTAAGTTACTGCATGAAGTTGAACTTATACTTGAACTTGAGCGGTTATGAGGGTAAGTTACTAGCGTGCCGTGAATGCCAACGATGCAGATGCACGTATTATGCTGTCCATATGCCGCTAGGACGTTTAGACATGACTGATTTGGCGCTGCCAACTGCCAGGTCTGTTTGGGCAGCCTGGTTTCTTAGCAGTTGACCAACCTGGGCTTTGGAAGCAACAACTAATTAAAGGTAGAGTGTTGAGAAAATATATATATACATTGTCTCCTTGATACATATGTGTGGGGGATGATGGAACACGTTTGAGATGTAATTGATAATTGCATTGATTGATATTTGTCGGAATTCATTTAGCCAGGACCACATGCCATCGTTCTCGTCCACCAGCCACATAATGTGGATCCCGTGGTGGCTACATCGTGGCATGAGGATGATCGATATACCAACGAGGATTGCGTCTTCCTCTTATGCACAAAGGTGCACGAACTGTGAGTGCTCGACAGGCTAATGGCACCAAGATTGCGTAGCTTGTTTGAAATGTGCTGAGAATGCGTTACGCTAGCCACTGATTCCGTGAACACTCTCTAGTCGAGTAGTACGACTGAATTGTACGCTAGCCATAAGTCGTAAGACCTTGAACGTACAAGTCATGACATAATGTGCCGGTTCTCGTAGCTTCCACACTAATATCTTAGTCATTCCGTGACCAAATCATGAGCCGTAAAATGACACGTGCTCACTGGCCCAAACAAGTCTGTATAATACTCCGCCGATATTAACTATGGCCAGAAATACGGCAGGCTCGACAATCTAGCTAGGTAGGCGGTGCAAGAAATTAACTACACAAGGGTCGATGGTACAGCTCCGGCACTCAAGAACTTTCTCATCCCGCAACCAAATCGGATGGGATGAATTGCAGTATGAGTACGGTACAACTAGAGCTGTAATTTACGCCTAATTGCTATTAATAATGCATGCGATGTTGCACTCACACGCTACCAGCGGCGTCAATCGCTCTCATGGTTGCCAAACAGGCGGCGGAGGGTAGCAATTATTAGGGATGCCAACCCACAATCCGGCCTTTACATAAATTGATGGCAGAAAAGGAAACAGTCCTGGATGGATGTGGCTATTAGGCTATATGGCTGACAGATGTCAGACCGGCCATCATCTTGCCGTGCAGTTTACCAGCTACCAGATATGCTAAGCATGATGCTTATTAACTGGCTAGTTGGACCGAGTCTGATCATTGAATCTCCGGCATATATGCTCGGATGATTGCCGGCCTCAGTGCCTTAGTTAAGAAATTTCAGACCCATTGTTAACTCGCCTGTGATGTTTGTTTCAGTATGAAAGTCCTATAGGTGAGTGGCTTTGACGTGACCATTTATAAAGTTAAGCACTGGTGACTGATAGCGAGCATCCTTACAGTTCGCAGTTCATGGCTAGTATTTAAACAACATTTGGACATATTAATTAGCTGCACGTGGGATCTTGGGCTCTGACAGCAGCTCTTATCAACTAGTTTGTAAGAATAGTCAATCAGGTGGACTTGAAAGATAGTTTGGCATAACCCTCGATCTGTGGCAGAGTTTGATGGCTGCCATGCACCTACGTACCGGCCCTGGGTTATAATCCTCGTACTATGTCAAACAGATCCGATTGCTACGTAGTGGTGTGGTGACATCGGGTCGGCAAAATGCATGATAATTGGGTGTTTTTGGTAAATGACATGGTACTAGCTGATTCTTATGTGTGCCTTAATTCTATAGCTGCAATAAGTTTTTATTTTGCCCGCCATCAATATAATATGCATGTCCAAAGCCTGAGATAGCTTTATAAGTGGCCTTCCCGTGTGCATGGCCCTTGTCTCTCGTGGCCAAGCACGCATGCACCCGGCCAGGCTGAGAGCGATGCGTTCAGTATTGCTCTCAACGCGCAAGTTGAAGGTACTTAAGTACCAGCGCCCCTTATTATCCATCATTCTGTATCGCTCCTGCGTGATGCCCTGTAACTTATTACCATGACATTGCAGCTAGTTGATGCACTGACTACACAGGGCAGCGCCCGTTGTCATCATTGGACTTCTGTGCGTTTTGATGATGCTCGCGACAACAGAGTGGCCAATCTCTTTTGGGTGGCCAATCTCTTTTGGGTGGCCAATCACGTTTTGGAGGCAGTTTGCTGAAGGGTGGTTCGCCAATGGTGCAGACGAGTGAGACGAGGCACACTGTGACGAGTTCTTCCACTGGGAGTGCGGTGGGTACGACAAGGCGGCAGCTGAATAGGCACGGTTGGGTAAATGATTTGTCGTTTGCAGCCTTGACTGCCCTGACCGGATGCAGGGTATTAACTCTAGTCATGAACTTGCATGGTCAAGGGGTACGTTATAGTACTTAATATAATGCTGACTTACATGCAGCATTTGATCAAGCGGGGCTCTAAGCATGCCATGGCATCGGCAGGTCTATACTAAGAAGTTCAGTCTGTTCAGAGCACCTATAGCGGTGATGCTTGGCAGCTGGGCTAATCCATTATCCTACCGGGTTTAAACTATGTTAGCGTCTTTTTCCACTTATCTGCTATGCATCTGCTCGATAAGGGTCGATGGAATTTGCATGTCGGTGCAGGTATTCAAGAAGGCTGTTTGCTTTCGTTTGTGGAATCTGTCTTCCTATTGTTTGCATGCCAGCCACTGGCATCAAAATGACATGAGGTGCCATTAATGGTGAAATAGGATTGCCGTTTCGACCCTTGTTTTATCTCGTTTGGAAACCGGCACGTATTGCTCGATCCTGTTTTGCATGCACCGGCGACGTATTCTTTCAAGCTATATTTCCAGTGCATGCCTCAACTGTTTGTGGAGTGCTTGGGCAGTGTACTTAACATTACTTACAGGCTAGGTGCAAGTTCGTCAATGAAACTCGAAACTTTTAGATTTCTCGTGCCTCAGTTTCTTCATAAATTAACAATTATAACAATTCTCGTTCTCTGCATAGAAGTACATTTGCAGTCACCACATGTCCGAGGCGGCTAAACTGCCTCTTCTTTTTCCAATTCGATTTTCATCTTTTATTCCTAAGTGAGAATCAGTATTCTACATGCCCTCCTTTCTGTGCGTGAAGGCTGTCTGTGCGGTTCAGGTGTTACGTCGTGAGGCCACAGGTGGGAATGCATGGCCCAGGCTTGGCAGCCTGGTCCGTGTCCGGCGAGGTGCTGTTTCGGCGTCAGTGTCCAGTTCCCCCGCATGTGATATAGATGCGTAGATGGCGGCTCGTCAGGAAACAGGTGACAGACATGCCATGGTTGCTCACCAGCTCAATTTTTTATGAAAATAGGATGGCCTCGCGAGGCCAAGCGTTGTGTTGATTTATGTTCAATACCTCAATTTGTGGTGCGAAACGTTTGACCGATTTCCTCTACATATTTCTTTCTCCTTTCTGGTTCCACGTTCAATGGGGTGGTTTATTGTTCCTATTTTCCTGTTATTCAGATGCCAGCGGTGACCTCGACGTCAAGCGCCTCCTCCCCTCAGGTATCCTCTCCCCTCCCGCTCGTTGACCCCCCGTCCAAAACGGACCTGTTCCTCGCTCACGCCTGGGGGAAAGACAAGCACGGGCGCAACAACCATGAGCGCGTGAAGCTCGTCAACCAGGCCCTGCGGAAGCAAGGGTTCACGACATGGCTGGACGATGATCAGATGGCAAACGATATCGGGAAGGCGATGCGCAAGGGCATCGACAACGCGCAGGTGGTGGTGGTCTTCATTACCGAGGAGTACATCCGCAAGGTGGAGGACGAGTCCGATGGCAATAATTGTAGGCCCGAGTTCATGTATGCCAAGCTCCAGAAGAAACCGGCGGGCATGCTCCCCGTGTCCCTGGAGGAGGGACTCCAAGATCCCAGGGGATGGAGTGGGGAGGTGCTCATGACCCTGGGCAGCAAGTTCTGCATCCCCATGGCAACAGATAAGGAGATTGAGGACAACATGCCCGCACTGGTAAGGTCCTTGGCCGCCATGAAAGTCACCCCAAAGGCCAGCGGATGACAAGCATGGGTATTAATGGCCAGCATGGTGCAGGCATCGAATTTGTCTGGCAGTGATGCAGGGCCTCTGTGCATGATTCTACCCGGCCCTCTTTTATGAGTTTTCCTGTAAGGCAAACACTGTCAGGCTATATAGGGACGTGAGGCCTGCAAAACACCAACGTGCCAGTCTGAGCGTGGATATGGAGTACATGCCCACTGTTGTACCATCATCGTCAGGTGTAATTAGCTTGAGATTCTATTGTTTGAAATAGTTTCTGAGATAGTGATGAGAGAGTCATTCTGTAGATTTGATCATGTTCATCATTTGTTTCAGTTTTGCATGCCAGTTTGCCTGTTGATTTCTGTGTGTCTTATGTTGTCAGTAATGAATGATATCTAACTAATCCACGCGGTCCCATTGGGAAGCCAAATTATGATGGAGAACCAACCCTCGAATGATGGTGGTGGGGTCGTTTGCACCACATTTCCATATACTTCCTAATAAATCTACTCGATAGGTCCGTCTGGAGAAAAGTACGGGCCAAGTTGGGACCATTGCAGGCTAATTTTAATTGTAACATGACTCCGTTGGGAGATCATGTAGCACGTACTTCCTTGCTGATGGATGGGGGCAAGCGAAGCCGCGAGACCTAACTAAGCTAACTCTAAGCTAATCTACAAAATCCTAGCTACTCTACATGATTCAGCAAAGCGCCCCTTCCTCCTGGGGGGGGGGGGCTTGCCCACGGCCGGGTGGCGCGTGGGCATGGACAATGGTCTGCCACCTCTTCTTGTCCTACATAGCAGTCCAAGCAACTGAAGACAGAGGAAGGAAATGCGGTGTTCGAACTGGGCTGGGACCACTAGGTTGGCCAGCAACTGATCAGACTGTATAGTTCATGGCAGGCCGGTCTACCAACCCTTCTGGGTTTGTTCTTGGGGCCGGCCAGGCCAGGTCAGGATATGCCGCCCTGACAGTGCATGGCCAAGCCGCTGGGGGCCGGCCAGACCAAGGGCGGTGTCTACCAGACTGGACGTCTGGTTCGAGCAAGATTAATTAATTATTTAATTAATAGACACGTGACTGCGTCACGTGAGCATAAGTCCTGAGTGGGAGGAGTGGAACATGGGATGGAATGGATGGTGCAAGGTAAGCTATCTAGGTCCTAGTTACAGGGTTGTGGGCACCACGGCCTGCATCACTATGAATGCCATACGCAGTCACACGCAGAGCCCCCACAGACTTGGGGGTGGTCTCCTTCATCACTACCTGCCATCTATCCTTGCTTACCATCTGCCTCCATATTACAGACAAACCAGGAGGCTGCCCGGGTGTGAGCCCGTCACGTCTAGTGTAGCACATGTCCATGCCGAGTCTATCACGAAAAGTCCATGGGTGGCGGCCCTGCCGCGCGCGGCCTGGGGCACGCCATGCAGGTGAGAACATAACGCCCAGGCTGGGCGGGCTTGGTGCCAGCTAGTCTATCTGATGTGTCTACCTGATCTGTGCGGGCCAGGTGCCCGGCTAGGCCCAGGCGCCTGTGCCTCAGAATGTGGGAAACATAGGGCAAATCAGCGTACAAATCCTCATTACTAATGTGCAAACCAAAGGGGATGTGAAGGGCCTTGCGCAGCATCTTGGTGACGCGGCCGTCGAGTCCTAGCTTGCTCCAGCTCCTGCGTCAGTGGACATCCAGGTCTCGGCGCCGTAGGTCGGGATCGTCAGAATGACGACCTTGAAGAGGTCACGCTTGACGATCCGGCCGGGTAGGGCGAGGTTGCTCCACCAGCGGCGGTGGTCATGGAGTTGCGCCCGCGCCATGCTGATCCGTGTCGTCAGGTCGTCCTCGCAGTCGGGTTGAAGCCAACTGCCGAGCAGCTTGAAGCGGCCTGAAGTAGGGTAGTTGACCTCCGGGTGGTTTTACCGGATTAGGATACATTTTTTTGTCTAGGATACATTTGATGCACTGTGCAGTTTTCAGATGTGTTTGAGGGGGTTGATTGCGCCTAACATGCATTTTATTGAAGCAATGAGTTTCCCAAGATATACATGATATAAACTAAGACAATTGTCCCATTAACGCAATGAGACAACATCAATAAGACAACATATGCCAATTGAAGGCTGCCCGCAACTTTATTCCAAGCTCATTATTATATGATTCCAAGACCATAATTCTTCCAAGATCGTACATCTTCAAGATATAGCACTACAGACACCCACGCGGCTTCCGCGGTCATCACGCTCCTCCTCCAAGACAACTCAACCTTACAGGACGTTGGGCCATCATACGTCCGGAATAATTGTCTCACTTATTACATAACCAAACTTTTTGAGGGATCGCCATGGTTGCATGGTTTCAACACATGCGCCCTGCACTCATGTGCATCAAAGGTGTTGCGTCTATACTAAGTGCCAACTCAGTGTCAAAGAACTGATTCAATCATATTTCCCGTGTGGCCATGAAGGCCCACATGAGTTAAACATGGCCGAGAGTGATTGCATCATCCTTCTTGGCGACATCGGTCTTGACGACGTCGATGGGGAAGACGGCAGCACCTGCATGTGAACAAAAGAATCCATGAATTGTGGCATCCAAAGGCAACAACATATTAGCATCCCATTGAACACGCAGCCACGCTGACCCGGCCATCCAGCCGCCCACGCAGCCACAGAGCCAGCCAGCCACGCAGTGACGCACCCACCCAGCCACACATCCACGCATCCACGCACCCGGCACCCCCCCCCAGCCAGCCAGCCACGCAGCCACGCAGCCACGCAGCCACACAGCCACGCACCCTCCTTCCCAGCCAAGCAGCCTCGCAGTCACACAGTCAACCCCCCCCCCCCCCCCCCCCCCCCCCCCCCCCCCCCCCCCCCCCCCCCCCCCCCCCCCACCCCACCCACCCACCCCACCCGCCCACCCCACCCACTCAACACTACACGAATGACTCACAAAGAACTGCTGCACCACCGATGATCCCTGCGGGAACTGCTCTGCTGCCGACGGTCCCTGCGAAAACTGCTGCAGTGCCGACAATGCCTGTGGAATCTGCCACATTGCCGACGCTGCCTGCGGGAACTGAAGCGCTGCTGGTGACGCCAGCTGTAACTGAAGTGCTCCCGACGATGCCTGCGGGAACTGCTGTGTTGCCGGTGACGCCAGCTGTAGATGAAGCACTGCCGACGATGCCTGCGGGAACTGCTGCTGCTGCTGCGGGAACTGCTGCTGCTGCTGCGGGAACTGCTGCTGCTGCTGCGGGAACTGCTGCTGCTGCTGCGGGAACTGCTGCTGCTGCTGCGGGAACTGCTGCTGCTGCTGCAGGAACTGCTGCTGCTGCTGCGGGAACTGCTGGTGCTGCTGCTGCGGCGGCGGCGGCGGCTGCGGGAACTGCTGCTGCTGTTGCTGTAGCTGTTGCTGTAGCTGTTGCTGTTGCTGTTGTTGTTGCTGTTGTTGTTGTTGTTGCTGATGCTGCTGCTGCTGCTGCTGCTGCTGCTGCTGCTGCTGCTGCTGCTGCTGCTGCTGCTGCTGCTGCTGCTGCTGCTGCTGCTGCTGCTGCTGCTGCTGCTGCTGCTGCTGCTGCTGCTGCTGCTGCTGCTGCTGCTGCTGCTGCTGCTGCTGCTGCTGCTGCTGCTGCTGCTGCTGCTGCTGCTGCTGCTGCTGCTGCTGCTGCTGCTGCTGCTGCTGCTGCTGCTGCTGCTGCTGCTGCTGCTGCTGCTGCTGCTGCTGCTGCTGCTGCTGCTGCTGCTGCTGCTGCTGCTGCTGCAGTTGTTGCTGCAGTTGCTGCTGCAGTTGCTGCTGCAGTTGTTGCTGCAGTTGCTGCTGCAGTTGCTGCTCCAGCTGGACCACTTGTTTCTGCACCTCTTGACGCAGCTGCAAACCAAGCTCTTCAACCTTCTTGCTTTGGTTCTCCATCTATAGCTCGTTGCATCTCTCTCATCGTCTGTTCCACGCCCACCAGTACGGGGGTCGGCGGCGGCAGCGGCTGGGTACGCTCTGCATGGCTGGGTGCGCTCTGGCTGCCGGCGTTTCTCTGCCGGCTGGGAGGACTTGGCTTTGCTGTTCCGCTTGGGTCGCTGTTGTGCGTTGGTGACGTCCACCAAAGGCGTGGCTGCCTCTGGGGGCTTCACTGTGGGCGGGGGGGCACGCACTCGCATCCCCCGGCTAGGCGCCGGAGACCACACCGCTGCAGCAGGACCTGAATACAAGGCAAGGGCGGGGTCCCTAGGAAATCCTGTTGTCAAGATGCATGGGGCCTCAGCGAGGAAGTCCCATGTCATCTGGGACACCAGCTCACCTTGGTGCGACTGGGCCCAGGCGAGAGTGCGCTCAATACGCTCGTTTCGCGCACTCTCCGGAAATGTGTCAACTACCTTGAATCCGGGGATGTGCCCAGTGGCAGGGTCACGATCGACGACCATGCACACCACATCTGTCATCTTGATGGTAGAGGATCTCCCCCGTGCCGCATTTGTGTATGCCGATTTTAATGTTTTCTTTGTTGTGTAGGTCGTTTGGGCGACCAGCACCGCTTGCAGCTGTTTGTCGATGGTGAGGCCCCCCACCACCACCCGAGGGTATCCCAGCCAGAAATTTCCACGACAGACAGTGCCATCGGTCCACTGCGGCTAAAAGAGCTTGCAGTAGGGACCGGCGTGCCATCGTCCCGCTTTTCAGGAACGCCGGCCTCAGGTAGAGGGGAAGAGAACACAGCCTTCTTAGTGGCGTCCAGCCCCGAACCCGGGTTTGAATGACCATGCTCGTCGGCAGGACGCTGAGGAGACATCGCGGAATCTTTCTCGTTTGTCGCATTTGCAGCCCCATCATGATGGAAGTCATCCTCTGCCCTTGCAGCTTCATCATCACAACCGCCATCATCATCGAAAGTCAGGTCATCCTCGGTGACGGGCGTGCGAAACGAAACATCCGGGCACTCTGGGCTGATAGTGGAAGGCTCCGTGGGCTTAATGTTGCTAGTGTGCCCTGGCTGCTCGAGCGTGGCGCACGGCTGGCATCGTGGAGGGCCGCCGCAGTCAGAGCATTGCCATTCCGTGCCGTCACCGTCGTCTGCGTGCCTGAAAATATGCGTACAGATGCCGTGCAGGACCTTGCCACATCGGCCGGCGCATTGGTGGTTTGCACCGGCCAAAAAATCTACTTTCATGGCACCAGATTTCTTTCCTAGCACCCATTTTCTACAATCGTCCCCGGCATAACACAAATCAATCAATTCGTCCATGTCATCGCTTCGGCTATCAGCATCGGGCATAGTTCCCGTGGCTAGTGCCCATCATTCTTTCCACCTTGAGCGGGGCGCAAAGTGCATTTGAATCAAGCGGGAACTGGGTGACACTGCTTGAAGACGTGCAGCTCCAAGGCATGCAAATGATGCAATGTATCAAAGATACGATACGCAAAGTTCAGGTGTTCAGGTGAAGCCGTGAAGACGTGAAGCCGTGAAGACGTGAAGACGTGGTGAAGACAGGTGAAGACGCGGTGACTGAGACGTGAAGACGTGAAGACGTGAAGACGTGAAGACGTGAAGACACGATACGGCAAGTTCAGGTGAAGTTCAGGTGTTCAGGTGAAGCCGTGAAGACGTGAAGCCGTGAAGCCGTGAAGACGTGGTGAAGACAGGTGAAGACGCGGTGAAGACGTGAAGACGTGAAGACGTGAAGACGTGAAGACGTGAAGACGTGAAGACGTGAAGACACGATACGGCAAGTTCAGGTGAAGTTCAGGTGTTCAGGTGAAGCCGTGAAGACGTGAAGCCGTGAAGCCGTGAAGACGTGGTGAAGACAGGTGAAGACGCGGTGAAGACGTGAAGACGTGAAGACGTGAAGACGTGAAGACGTGAAGACGTGAAGACGTGAAGACGTGAAGACGTGAAGACGTGAAGACGTGAAGACGTGAAGACACGATACGGCAAGTTCAGGTGAAGTTCAGGTGTTCAGGTGAAGCCGTGAAGACGTGAAGCCGTGAAGACGTGAAGACGTGGTGAAGACAGGTGAAGACGCGGTGAAGACGTGAAGACGTGAAGACGTGCATGCAAGGTATCAAAGATACGATACGCCGCAAGTTCAGGTGAAGTCGTGAAGACGTGAAGACGTGAAGACGTGAAGACGTGAAGACGTGAAGACGTGAAGACGTGAAGACCAGGACTGTCACATGAAGACTGGGACGTGAAGACAAGTTGCAGCACTCGGCCGCAGCAGTCGCACGCAGGTAGAAACGAGTATTGCTGCTTGAATCTGTCAAGACCCCATCGAATGTAAAACAGGTTTTTCGTAAAGAAATCCGATGTGTGGGCGGGCTTTACATAGTGCTTCTGTCCAAGCACTACCGGGTGTAAAACAGTATACTTCTTGAAGAAATCAGTTGGGGCTTTGTTGGGCGTCACATTTGACCGGTGGGCGGAGTTTCCTGCTTCTGTGAAGGCGCCATCGAATGTAGATCAGTAGATTTTCTAAAGAAATCTGAGGTGTGGGCGGGGCCTTTATTGCTTGTGTCCATCCACCACCGGATGTAGAACAGTAGACTTATTGAAGAAATCAGTTTGGGGCTTTGTTGGGCGCCACATTTGAGCGGTGGGCGGGGTTTCTTGCTTCTGTCCAAGCACCATGCACCGGGTGTAATACAGTAGATTTCCTATTAACATGGATGAAGAATGGGATGTGCCAGACCTGGTGGATTCGGATGCGAGTTCTGAAGCTAGTTGGGGCGTGGATTCTGATGACGGCTCTGACGACGACCTGCTTCACATGGAAATGGGGCCCGGCACGTCTTCCTCTCGAGCGAAGCGCAGTGGGAAGAAAGATGGCGCCCGGCTTCTCGCCTCCAAATTGAAGTCCGTTGACAAGGACATCGCCAAGGCCAGGAAGTGCGGTCCGACTTGTGGGGAGCATTGCCTCGAGAAGGTGGGCACCTTACTTACCGATACCAGGTCGTGGACTGCCTTTCGAGAGTTCCTGTACAACCAAACGGACCAGCAGCGCATGGCCTCCCTTTGCGACGTGATCCGGTCGGCCGGCGTGGGCAACATCGAGGTAGAATCCCCTGCCGACGGTGGCCGTTACAAGAAGTACATCATTACCGGCCCTTTACACGTGGACGTGGTGATTGCGGGGTGCATGTACACCGTCACCGGTTGTGCATCTGCCATCCGGAAGATGGCCGGCGTTACCCGGGCGACTTGGAACAATCTGGTGGCGTCGGTCGTGTCGGCGAAGGAGTATTTCCTGACCGTGCATCCCAACGACCTAGCGACTTTCGGTGTTGGTCTGGAGCACGCACCACCTGAGCGTGATGCTCGGGGGCGTTCGGAGGTTGGCGAACACGCAGCAATGTGGATGCACGAGTTGGTGCAGCAGATCGCAGACCATGACCCGACTCATGCTGGCGTTGTCTTCATGGACGTCATACATGTCCATCAAGGAGATGCACGCCATGTACGTTGAAGACGTGGTGGCAGAAGCGGGGGAAGGGGCCAAGGTGCTAGGCTACAACGCATTCTACCGCATCTGGCGCACCTACTGCAAAGGCGACTACTTCCCAGGGCAGAGGAGCCCGAAGGTGGTGGTACATGCCCGCACAACAAGAGCACCGGTCACTGCGCGGACTGCGTGGAACTGCGCATGCGGCGCCGCGGTGCTTCAACTGAGGCACAACGGAAGTACGTCGACAACCAAATCAAGCAGCATGTCGCTCTGGCCTGGTTTACCCGCCAGAACTATTGGTTGAGGCGCGAGCTTGCCTGCGCGATGGTGGCCGCTATGTTGACGGCCATTTTGTCGATCAACCTCGACAAGCTGGATCACGCCAAGACATACTGGCCGAAGCTGGTGGGGGGGCCCGACTCATGGGGCAGCTATGCAGGTGGCATGATGCCGTTCTCGCTCTTCTGTGCGGCCGTCCATGGGTACAAGGCGATGTGGTTCATCGTTCTCGCATGGGTCCTCATGACCGACAACCTCTCCGGCAGTGTCACCGTCACGATGCTGATGCACATCCTGGCGCAGTTGATGAGGGACCAGCCATGGAGGAGGGCGGGGCTGCCGCACATGCCCAGGTGTTTGGTCCTGCAACTGGACGGTGGGAGTGAAAACCGGAATCACACCGTCTTACTGTTTGCATGGTGGCTCGTACACGTTGGCTTCTTCGACGTCGTCGAAATGCACCGCATGCTCGTGGGCCACACGCACGCCGACCCAGATCAGAAATTCGGCGTGCTTGTGGCCTACATGAGACACGCTGTGGCGGGGGGCCTAGCTTCGTGCACAAGTACCCAACTTTGGAGAGCTGGGTGGCGGCCATAGAAGAGGCATTCCGTCAGCCTAGTGGTGCAGCTGCGAACTGCAACTCGACCGTCCCCGCTGGCACGGAGGTCAAGGTATTGGGGGTCGTTTACGATGTCAGGAACTTTCTCACTCCGTTGCAGCGCGAGTCGTTTGCCGGTTGGTGCAGCACGGTAGATTGGATGACCGGTAGGGCGGATCAGGTTATCAAGGTCACCAGGGTGCGTGGTGATCGATGTCGTGCAGCCTGCGTGCAGCGAGGCGCAGCCGGCGCACGGAGGGGCGGCGCCATCGGTGCGCGGCGGGGCGGCAGCGGCGGCGCAGCCGGCACGCGGCGGGGCGGGGCAGATGGCGGGCAGCGGGGCGGCGCTGCCGGTGCGCGGCGGGGCGGGGCAGTCGGTGGGCGGTGGGGCGTTGCTGTCGACGGGCGGCGGGCCAGTGGCGCAGCCGGCGCGCGCGGGCGGCGGGCCGGCGCAGCTGGCATGCGGCGGGGCGGGGCAGTCGACGGGCGGCGGGGCGGGGCAGCCGGTGCGCGGCGGGGCGGCGCCGTCGGCGGGCGGCGAGGTGGCGCAGCCAGCGTGCAGCGAGGTGGCAGCGGCGGCGCAGCCGGCACACTACAATACGCTTCCGCGGACACCTTTTTCAGCGGGGAAAGTGCCCCCGGGCTTCCGGGGCAAATTCAGCAAGCGCTGCGGAACTTAGATACTAAATTTTCGTTTTTGGTTCGTACCGTACAGCCAATCATTTTGCGCCCGGATCAAATTGTGATCTGGGCACTGAACACGAAAATTTCAGCGGAACGTACGAAACACCAACGCAACTACAGAAATTTTTCAGTGACGAAACTGTAGTACCGTGTACCAAGCAAAATGTAGTAGGACTTCGCTAAATTCACGTTCGGAATTTTTGCCCGCAAGATTCCCCCGCAAGATTCCCCCGCACGATTCCCCCCGCTAGGTTCAGGCTCCAGTCGATGCTCGCCAAATGGCGCAAAAAAAGAAACATGTGTTAAAATCAACGGTGCGAATCCTCGTTACCGCTCGGGTAACATTCTCACTCATTTCGCGTCTCCTACGAACCGTATTGTAGTGCATGCGGCGGGGCGGGGCTGTCGACGGGCGGCGGGGCGGGGCAGTCGACGGGCGGCGGGGCAGGGCCGTCGGCGCGCGGGGGCCAGCGGCGCTGCCGGCGCGCGTGGGCGGCGGCCGGCGGGGCGGGGCTGTCGACGGGCGGCGGGGCGGGGCTGTCGACGGGCGGCGGGGCAGGGCCGTCGGCGCGCGGGGGGCCAGCGGCGCTGCCGGCGCGCGTGGGCAGCGGGCCGGCACAGCTGGCATGCGGCGGGGCGGGGCTGTCGACGGGCGGCGGGGCGGGGCAGTCGACGGGCGGCGGGGCGGGCCAGCCGGTGCGCGGCGGGGTGTCACAGCCGACACGCGGTGGGGCGGGGCTGTCGACGGGCTACGGGGCGGGGCAGCCGGCGCGCGGCGGGCCGGCGGCGCAGCCGGCGGGCGGCGGAGCGGCACAGCCGGTGCCTGAAAAACGCGGTCGCTCAATGAAGGTGCACCACGCCGTCTTCTTCCAGGTACAGGGCAACGCAGAGACCTGGTTGTCCTACTGGACCACGGAGTCCCAAAAGACGCCGTGGCAGCCCGCGGGGACTCGACAGGAAGGCGGGCCACGGTGCGGGAAGGCGATGACACAGCCTTACAAGTTTGATGCGGAGGGGCGGCCGCTGTTTGGCGTCCGACTTGTGGATCCAGACCGCATTCCGATGTTGCAGGACACCCCAGCCTTCGTACCATTGAACATGGAGTTTCTGGGGAAGGAGCTGGAGTCGATCAAAACAAGGGTCGAGAAGTTGCCCCATGGCATCTGGCAGTGGTACTTTCCGCCCGACACCATCAAGCCAAACGAAGCCTTTTTTGCAAAAGTCCCACATGCCCCTGAGGAGGTGCCTGAGGAGTGGCGCCCTTTGCCGTGGCCATCTCGCGCGGACATCTCCGCCCTGCGTGAGCACGATGCAGCGCCTGAACCACCACCGACGCAAGAAGAGCACTTCATGGCGTTGGTCGACGCAGAGGCGGTGCGCGTCACCCCGCTGGTAGACCGAGTTCGTCATGATGGCCACACACAGCAGGAATGGGCGGCAGAAGACAGGGCCATGGCAGCCAAGGTCGCTTACTTGAAGCGCATGCAAGGCGTTGAGAAAGGCTCCGCTGTTCTATACTGGCACCCTTCAGCTGGTATTCTCTGCAACTCGAAGCTCACGCGGACTCCAGTCCTCTTTGGCATCATCAAGGAGGTGGTTGCGAAGGAGGATGGCGGCCAACCTTCTATTGAGCTCTTTGTATACCGCGCTAAGCATTTGCGTGACACGTGGCACCCGTGGAACCCAGACATTGCGCAATGGCCCCATCCGCCAACCACTGCGGCGCACACGGTGATCATCACCGCGTCAGACCTCGTCTTGACACAAGTGGTGGGCAAGCGAGGTCAGCCGCCCCATGCAGTCTCCTTGGGTGCGAACAAAAAGCTCACCAAGGAGTGCCTAAAGGCGCTGAAGGAGGTGCCCTATGACGCGGAACACTCGGTCGTGAAGTGGCAAGATGCTGAATGCTCCAAGGGCATCGTCGGCATGGCGAAGGCATGCATGCTGGGAAGGCATAACGCTGCAGGTCAAGAGTGGCAGCCGCAACCTCGTAGGGCAAGTCGTGTGTCATTGGGCGTCGGAGCGTGTGACATCCGCGGACGGTCGCACCGAAAGCCGGGACGGCAGGTTACTACCATGGTCGTGTCGCTGTTGTCGACACGCAAAACGACATGGTAGCCATGTACTGGGGTGCCCGTTGGGAGGAGGACGCGGTTTCTTGCGTGCCTCTCCACGAGCTGGAGGCACAGATCTGCGGGTGCCCCGGTGTGGTCGTCCCTGCGTTGCAAGCGCCGGATATCACCCTGGCCGAGGCTCGATTGCGCGAGATGGTTCCACCCAGCGACGATGTGGCGGAGAACAACAACGCAGGCGCCTCCCGGCGTCGGAAGCGAGCGCTCATCCTTGCCGATGACGATGACGACGACGACGACGACTGCTGAAGCGCGAGCAGCGTTGTTGTCATTGAGCTGCTCATGTGCTGCTGCTGCTGCTGCTGCTGCTGTGCTGCCATGCTACTGTTGCTGCATTGCTGCCGTGCTGCTGTTGTGCTGTTGTGCTGATGTGTTGCTGCATTGCTGCCGTGCCGCTGATGTATTGCTGTCGTGCTGCTGCCGTGCTGCTGTGTTGATGCACTGCTGCATTGCGGCCGTGCTGCTGAGCTACAGTTGTGCTGCTGCTGTGCTACGGTCATGCTGCTGCTGTGTTGCTGGGCTGATGTGTTGTTGCATTGATGTAGTGGCTATTGTTCCGCTACTACAATTTGCTACTGATGCCGTTGCTGGTGCTTTGTTGCATGTCAGTGCCCGCTATGTTCACACCACTGTTGCCGCGGTTGGTATCGCGTGATTTCCACCGGTTGTGCGTTGACATGTGTTACTCATGCATTTCCCCCTATATTTGGTAGCACGCGGTTTCGCGTTAGTTAGGTGCAGACAGCTGCATGTAGACAAACATCTTGTTTAAGTCCGTCAATTAACTGTTCTTGACACATCATGGTCCAAGTCGACCGACCTGTAGGGACCAGTAGAGCAATTGTCTAGGAGAAAGAGCTCGCTGCAGAAGCCGCGTGGCAGCCGTGGCTGTACCTGTAGTACGACCTGCATATATATGGATACTGTATTTGGATACTGGGTTGTTGATCAATTCTGGTTTTAATATATTTTAAAAATATAATTACTTACAGCAGAGTGAAATCACTCAAACCAAAGCAAACGCCCAGCTATAAACCTATATACAGAGCCATGTCAAAGCTCTATACTACGATAAGACCAATGGAAACGCCTAACGGGAGGAACCTAATAGCCCTGCTGCACCGCAAAATCAGCCCGCGTACGGCGGAGCATGATGTCCGCCATGGCCCGAGTCAGCGCCACCGACAAGCGCTGACGCCAATATGACGTCCAGGTCCGCGCCGACCATGGGGCCCGCTGGCCCTCCAGGTCCAGCCGGTCCTCCCGGAGCCGGCAACACTCCTTGAAGAAGGCGGAGGTCAGGGGCCCCATGGCCCCAAACTCCTCCAGGACAAAGGGCACCACACGATGGTGCCCGACGTCGCCGTAGGCCAGGAGCTTGGCCCGCTCCGCCCGGTCCGCCGTGTAACCTGCCGTGGACAATATATATGAAAAGAGACAACAAACGTGGAAGCATGGCACGCCGAGGCCGATAATATATGTGTGAAATATGAAAAGAGACGACATCTTTGGCAAGCATGATCATATCATGCTTGCCAAACATATGAATGATATCGACCATGTCCAGAAACCATGTTTGCCAATGGTGCATTTAGGATACATTTGAAGCCGTGCAAATGTATCCTAATCCGGTAAAACCACATTCGGTGTCGTCTAAGAGGGGGAGTGTGGGTGGGGGCCCTGCCATGCCGAGGGCCAGGGCCTCCGTTTAGGGGCTGATTTCTAGACCAACCGTCCGAGCCTCGAGCGCCACTGGCCTGAGGCAGTCCAGGGCTCCAAAGTTGGGCAGACTCCGGCCTCTCGATGAGCGTGATGTCGTCGGCATAAATTAGGTCAGCTACACTAGGAAGTCGGAAAAAATTCGTCCTGAGATCTCTTGAGATTCTCCTGAGTTTTTTTTTGACAAATCTTGAGAAATCCTGAGAAATCCTGAGATGTCCTGAGAATATCTTGAGATTGTCCTGAGATTCATCCTGAGTTTTCCTGAGATTGTCCTGAGATTCATCCTGATATTTCGTCTTCACAAAATCTGGTAAGTGCACACCTCGGGTCCTGAGATTCTGGTGAAAAACTCAGGACAAAATCTCAGGACAATCTCAGGACAAAATCTCAGGACAATCTCAGGACAAAATCTCAGGACAAAATCTCAGGACAAAAAAACGAGTAGAATCTCAAGAAAATCTCAGGACAATCTCAGGACAAAAAAACGAGTAGAATCTCAAGAAAATCAAGAACATGCACAGGCGAATTCTCCAGCCATTCTGGGACAAAAAAATGGTGTTATCAGGGACCGTCAGAAATACGACAATGCAAGATGATTACAACAGGGGCATGACTCACAATCAGTGCATTTATTACATTGATAAATATTATTTAAAAAATCTTTTATTCATAGGCAAAAAATAAATCACAACAAAAAGAGGATTGTTTCTTCATCGTTTGGCAGATCTTGTAGATCATTTGGTTCTTCATATACTCTGCCAAACTGTGCTTCGTTGCACATTTACCTGCACGCATAAACCAGGAAGGGGGAAAAAAGGCATTAAACAGGACCATGATTAGAAACGCTGGGCTGCAGCATGTGCACATGTACACCTAACCAGACCAAAGGCATAGCAAACAACATCATGCTCGGCATAAAAAAAGATACTTCTGACTGGTACAAAACATTGAAAGGGTGACCCAAGTGAAAGCCTAGCACCGCCATTATTGAGATGTGCAAGACCAAGAAACCACGACATTGCATATGACCGATGCATTGAAAAAGGGAAAACACGTTTATTAACTGTGAAGCTCCAGGGTAACTAGACTAAATTTCTTCAGGGCAAGGGACTAATTGAATTCAGCAAGCAAGCGTACATGCGCGCAAGGACGAGAGTGGCTAAATAAGGAAGCAAGGGCCTAACAAAGGAAGCAAGGGACTGATTAGATTCAGCAAGCAAGCAATTGCAAGCATGCAAGGAAGAGGGGCTAACAAAGGAAGCAAGGGCCTAACAAAGGAATCAGGGGACTGATTCCATTCAGCAAGTGGTCAAGCATGCAGGGAAGGAACGGCCTAACCAAGTAGGCAAGGTCATATCAAAGGAAGCAAGGCATTAATTAAATTCAGCAAGCATGCGAGGAAGAGTGGCTTACAAAGGAAGCATGGGACTAAGAAAGGAAGCAAGGGACTAATTACATTCAGGAAGCACGCATGCAAGGAAGCAAGGGAATAAAGCAAGGAACTAATCAAATTCAGCAAGCGGCTAAACAACCAAGCAAGGGCCTAATCAAGGAAGAAAGCAACCACGCAAAGAAGCAAGCAAGCACGCAAAGACGGAAACAAGCATGCAAGGAAGCAAGGGGTTTATCGAACTCAGCAAGCAAGCATGCAAGGAAGCAAGGAGCAAGTGAGGGACCAAGGGACTAATCAACTTTATGACACTTACCACGCAGAAGGGACAACCTCATGACCGCGGAGAAGATAACATTCCGTCCCTCCTGTTGCGATTGCAAAGGGGAGAAAGAATAGTAGTGATGTAAGGAATGAATTCCAGTGCAAAATTAGGAAAATACCTTCAATAACAAAGCTAGTAAGTAGGCAAGGTAATTAAAAAGTAGGTAGCAAACTGATGACAACATGCACATACTCACGCATGGACCAACCAAGTTAGTATCTAATCTACTATGTGGCTTATGAGGAAGCACCATGAAACATTTGACCTTACTGGCTTCATCAGAACACGTCTAGATGCTTTTCCTTTGCAAAGATAGTCGCAATTGACGCTTGGGGCTTGCATGGGATTCAGGTCTGCATGGACGTGCTTTGACAACAAACGGGCATGTACGCACAAAAATGCCCAAGGACGGTACTTCATGATGGTCATCTTCATGAACTTGACCACGCATGTAAGAGGACAAGAAATCAAGTATTCAGAGTTCATGCTATACTAAGAAACCAGCTTTTGCTCAGAATGCCGCTTTTGCGGTCTATGGGCCTTCCAATGCAACCTGCCAAGCAATTCTCATAAGTATCCTTGCTCAGCTACGCAGTTGCTCATTTTCCCGGCTCCATTCCTCTTCGATCACAGCCTGTCCATGACGGCCTTGTAGGTTTTGGATAGCTCCAGAATCTCGCTCTGTTTATTCTCCGTTACTTATGTCACTCACATGTCGTCGCTACTAGAACCGCTTCTAGTGCGGTTCTCGCTGCCACCCCTGCTGCCACACCTGCAGCGCTTGTTATTCGGTGGTTGCATTCATTGGTTACGTATGGAAATCGGTTGCCCCATCGCTCGAGCTAGCGTGTATGTGCCCTCACTGCCCGCTAGCCCCAGCACTGACTTGACTGCGAACAACGGCTAGGGCTACGTCAGACGCGTTTTTTTGAATTTGCGCAAAAAAAAAGATTGCGACTAGGTCACATCCGTAGCCAGCGGCAGGCGGAATGTCTCGAGTGATTCCAGCCAAGCGATCTTCCGTATTGTCATGACATCTTACCTTTCCACTGGTTACTACTTGTCTCAAAGCCTTTTAGAACGGTCGGAGCCGCAAACTGCCGATAAATTTACAGGTACAGTAACTAGTATTCACCAATGAAAGCCACAGGCATTTAAAAAACCGCCGTCCTGCCAGACCCTAGAAAACGCTTGGTCCTGCCTTTGCCGGACAACCATTGGAGCAGGTTATAAAGTGCGACAACGATTTCTGATTGTTGCCGTAAGCGGAACCGCCCACACATTTCTGATTGTTGGCTGACAGACTGACAGCCGACAATTATTAACGCAAAGTCACAAAAGCAATTAGGCAGTGAGAACATTCTACAAAAGAGCTCTTAGTTCGGGCTTTATATAAGTAGTACCTGCCTGTTAAAAATTGGAACAAGGATACGGTTCCGGCATCCGTTTATTCCGAAGCCGGTACGGGCAAGGCTAGGGAACCGGCGTGGGAATAAACTGAACTGAACATAACTGAAATAAAGGCCGTTATGGTGCCGTGAAATAGCCGCATGACGACAGTGCCGTTCCAAACTTTCAACTTCGCGCCCTACCTCTCTTAACCGTTACCTGGTAGACCGTTGGTCCAACGAGCGAAAAATTTAGAAAGGTTGCGATTAGGCAACGAGACCTTGCACCTAGCCGCACCCATGAACGCCTTCAGCAGCCATGTTAGGCAACACAACCCTGCACCTAGCCGCACCATTCCATAAACGCCTTCATCAGCCATGTTAGGCCGGAATAGACACGGCATTTCCACTTTGGGTCTCGCACTAGTCAAGTCACTTGCTCAGATAGTATATCACTAGCTCTGACCCGCCTTCAAGCGGTTTGGTAGTGCAGCGGCTGTGTGTGGTTCTACCAAACGACTTTCAGAAATATGTGCCTACTCCATGGCCCCATCGGGGCAAGTAGCGGGAGCGCTTGCAGAATGTAAGTGATGCTGCGCCTATACCGAACCCCGTCTTTGCCGCCATGAACCATGACTCCGGACGGAGCTGCGATGACGTAAAGATGGTTGAAGGTCGCGGGTTGCTGTTCTGTAGTTGCCCCAATGCTGTTCTGTAGTGCTCCGATTGATGTGAGCTGATAGCGGCCTCTTCAATACCTTGAGTTTTGCACGTGCTCACGTGGGGCCATGGAGTAGGCACATATTTCTCAAAGTCGTTTGGTAGAACCACACACAGCCGCTGCACTACCAAACCGCTCGCGTGGCAAGAGTCGCACTGCTGGCAAGTCCATGGCAGCGGCTAGTGTCAGCGCATCGAGCCCTGATGACATAGCTAGTGTTTCGTCGTTCAGCAGCAACGGTGAGGCATGCATTCCCTCACAAAGGAGAAGTGAGAGGCAGCGTGCTGTAGTAAATTATGCGGACAACTCAGACAGTGCTGCATACACTGATGAGGAGTGGCATTGATTATATTTCTGGCAATGATGCCTGTTATGTAACTTGTTGTGTGCTTGTCGCACTGCATCATCAAGGAGACAACCAGCGCAGGCCAGAAATCGGGAGAATCCGGACCATGCATTATATTTATTTATTTCCAATGAACATGTGTGTCAACTGCATCATTTCTGCATCCACATATAATGCATAAGTGTCCTGTCTTCATGCACTTGAGAGTTCTCAAGTGTCATGCTCAGTGTCCTGATTTTCCTGATTTTTTGTGCCATGCTAAGTGTCCTGATTTTCCTGTTTTTTTGTGCCATGCTAAGTGTCCTGATTTTCCTGATTTTTTGTGCCATGCTAAGTGTCCTGATTTTCCTGATTTTTTTCTGATTCAGCGGGAAAATCTCAAGATCTTGAGATTTTTTGTGTTGTTTCGACATTTTTCTCAGGATCTCAGGATTTTCTCAGGATTCTCAGTGTTTCTCAGTGTTTCGCGAGACGCATCTCAGGCACTTCTCAGGACTCTCAGGAGGAAGTCCTGATATAATATCAGGATTCCTGAGAAAATCTCAGTTTTTCTCAGGATTTCTCAGGACATCTTGAGAAAAAAATCAGGATATCTCAGGAAATCCTGAGAAAATCTCAGGAAATCCTGAGAAAATCTCAGGAAATCTCAGGATTCCTGAGAAAAATCTCAGAACCCGACTTCCTAGTGTAGTAACTTCTGCTTGTTAGTCGGCCCCCCTTCCCCAAGCTCGTTCGTGATCGATCGCTAGGCCAGGGGCACGGCCTGCAATACTAGCAAAGCGGGCACGTGCCTGGCGCATAACATAATCCACTACAATAATGTACAGCTAGTACGGCGACAGGACGCAACCGGCCTGCCAGACGCCGGTCTGCAGTGGACATGGCGGGGTAAAGCTGTGTTGAGTGCGCACCGAAGTGGTCGACCCCTCATACAGCGTGCGGATGACGGTAATCAGGCGACTGGGGACGCGAGCGCGAGCAAGGACAGCCCATAGAGCGGCCCAGAGGACAGAAGCGAAAGCCTTGATGAAGTCGACGAAGATCAGGATGGCGGAAAACTCACCAGGTTGCAGGAGAGCGATTTCCTCGAAGAGGCGGCGCGCGACGAAGATGGCCATGACGGTGTTGCGCCCAGGACGAAAGCCCATTTGACTTTCCCCTACTAGGTGACAGTCGAGAGTGCTCAGAACGAAGGCGGTTGAGGATCATGCGCATGAACAACTTGAGTGCGGCGCTCTGGATGCAGACTCCTCGGTAGTTGGCGGGGTCGTCAGGGGAACCTTAATGTTTTTGTACAGCATAATACGGTAGCTGTGCTGCCACTCAGGAATCGGCGGCGCGTCGGCAAGCAGGATCCGGTTGCAGACGTCAAGCAGGAACCCCGTCAGCTCCGTCAGCTTAATCACCGGGGCGGGGAGCTGGTCGATCAGGTCCAACGGCGGTGTAGAAGCGGAGTTGCTTGGCGGCGGTGCTGGGTGGTCCCACGGAGAATGGGGTAGATTTTTGCTACAAAAAAAACGCTAGTTTCAATCGTCCGAAAACTGGACATTGCGCCGAAATTCTTGCCGAAATTTTTGCAGCCGAGCGAATTTTCCGCCGGCCGGACTTTTCGCCAGTTTTTTTAACTTAACCTTTTCCTGCTGTCGCGTGCACTTTGTCCGATGCCTCCATGCCTCGGCGCCGTACAGTCATCCACGCCTTATTATTCACCTAAGCTGGGTCGCATTTGGCTGCATGGCAAACCCAACTTAGGCTGCCGGGCTGTATTAGCAAAAACCCAACTTAAGGCGTGAATCATGGCTTCTAGCGCGGTGTGGCACTGTTTTTGACTGCCGCGACTTGTGGGTGGTTGCCAGCCCGCGCCACCCGGCCCAACACTTAAAAACCTAGAATTCACTTCGGACCTTGGTCAGTTGGTTGCTGATTCAGTCATCATTGTAAATTGTTATATATGGGCAAACGGCTTGCTGTTCAAAGGCGGTCCGATTTGTCACATTTGAACCCATCACTGATAAATGCGACCCAATGGCAAAACTGATAAGGCAAAATGGAACAAACGTTTTTCCGGCAACGGGGTAGCGTCCAACAAAAAGCAGAAACGAGACACCACAGGCGAGAAGGCAGGTGGCAAGAGCAAGCTGTCAAAACAACAACACTACACTTTTTACGATTACTCAGAAATCACGCATGCCCTATTATTATTAAGTGAGACAACTAATAATGACTGGACGCATGGCGATCCTGACGCCGTGGAAGGACTAGGATAGTTGTCTGAGAGGAAAGACGCGAAGGCCGCGGGAGCCACGTGGCTACATCTGTAGGAAGACCTGCATATAGAGGAAGACAGAGGGTAACAAGAAAGGTTTATAGGGAAAACACACACACATACGTGTACAGAGGGAGAGAGAGAGACACACACACACACACACAACAACAACAACAAAAACAAAAACAAAAACAAAAACAACAAAAACAACAAAAACTAAGAAGGAAAATAGGGAACGCATACACACATACACCGCTGTCTAGGTCATATAGTCGCCCTACACGTAAGCCAGCCATAATTTCAATGCACAAGGCTACACATTTCCATCTCCATATTTCATATTCATCATCCTGAACGACTTGAAAACGCGGACAAGATAATGGTGAGGCTTGAGCTACCACGGTCCGGATTCTCCCGATTTCTGGCCTGCGCTGGTTGTCTCCTTGATACACGAGGGGGCTAAAAGAAAAAGTAAAAAGTATAATACATTACAAAGGGAAAAGGAAAAAAGAAAAAGAAAGAAAGAAAAAGGGAAAGAAAATGTAAAGAATAAATCATAAGAACAATTATAAATAAAGACAATAAATTAATTATTTAATTGATAGACACGTGACTGCGTCACGTGAGCATAAGTCCTGAGTGGGAGGGGAACATGGGATGGAATGGATGGTGTAAGCTATCTAGGTCCTAGTTACAAGGGAATGGATGGTCATCGAAGCAGGTATTGGCGACTTGCTTGGCGGTGATGTCGATGGCGGCAGCAACAGTGGGGTCGGCGCCCAGGTCCAGAGAGGCCATGACAAAGCGCTCAAGGGCGCTGTCGGAAAGACAGGAGCACGTCCACCAGACTGCGAGGCAGAGGTCGGTGTCGTCGGGGTTGTCGTGGAGAAAGTCCGACAGGTGGGTAACCTGTTGGTTGCAGTCCCGGATCTCGCACTTTTTCTTGGCAGCCAGGTGCAGGATGGTGAGGGCGGCAGCTCGGGACAGGCGCATGATGGCGATAAGGCCTGGCCATTTGCCAGGTAAAAACTCCGCAGCTTCCTCGGCAGAAAAGGCCTCCTCGCGGGTACATATCCATGGCAGGGTCGCTGTTCGGCGGAGCGGTGGAGTGGAGCGGCTGGATGCTGACAGTGGCGTCCGGCAAAGCGTGCAAGGGGGGTTCCAATGGCGCCATGGCTTCATCAGCGAGTTGGTGCAGGGCCGCGGACGCTTGTGATTGTTGGGATGAGTCGTATTCCGCCATATTGAGCTGAAAAACAGCGATATTTGCTGGGCAGGGCGGTGCCGGTATCTTCGGAAATTAATTAATTAATAGGTATCTTCGGAAATATTGAGCGATAGCTGCAGAAATTATATCAGCGTGTTCGTCTTTGAAAGACGAGTCTAATGCAACCATCCCGATGAAATTTCATGGCCGAAAAGTTATGATCGTTCTCGTATATTGCATTCCGTCACCGCATTTTCCGTCACCGTTCTGCCTCCATATTACAACAGAATATTACAGTCGAAAGCGATGTTGATTAATTAATTAATTAACACGTAGTAACAGCGATGTTGATTAATTGAAATAGACAGCGATGTTGATATGACGGAAAATCCTGGAGAATGCAATCCTTGAAAAATTCAAATCCACTTCTGGCCTTGCTTTGCTTTGCATGCATCACCACAAAAAATCAAATTTATTACAATATGTGGGCAAAAGAAACAACCTGCTTCCCTAGAATGGAAGCCCGCCCTGAAGCAACCATCTGTCCAGCCAACTCCTATGACGTGGGTGGCTGGGGTACAGGTGCCAGCACAAAAGATATTTGTCTGAAAATTATTATTTTTAATGCTATATGGCGTCGCATTCTCCGCTCAACAGGTTAGTCATAGATAAAATGAGCGGGGCTCACCAAGTCTATACTATAACAATACTATAAGTATCTGTGATCTCAGGTCCATCTCGTCACCAATATGTAAAAATCGAATTTCAATATCAACCCATGATGTTGAAAACTGTGTAGCAGAACCAGGAGTGAAATCAGAAACCAAACCGGAAAAACAAGCAAGAGCGGGATCCAGGATTGTCTATCTGTATAACGTACCTGGGGGATATGGACAGCTCTCACTCACAGCAGTGACAGAACATCCTTGTCCTTCAAAGGCCTGAACTACATCAATGAAATATATGCAACTTCAGTACCTGACTGCATACATATAATGTTCATATATAGCACAACAGTATCTGATTGTTTGTGCCAGCATACGTGCCTAGATGCTGCAGAATACAACTCATATAGTCTACTGATGCCGTGATGTGAGGGCAACTGCTGGACGGCGGCGTTTGAAGTAATTTCCATGCCAGGCCACTGAGCTCATGAACCAATGTCCTCCGCATGCATCCCTTACATTGCCATTGTCGCTGTCATATGTGAAAGTAGGTGCTTTCCTCCTTTCTTTTCCTCCCCACGTGTCATGCTTGCTTTCACATTTGAAGGTCATCATCCACCAGTTGGTGCTTCCTATCATACGACAGGCTACTATACCAAGAAAAGCCACCGGTATCCGGACTGCGCAAGCTCCTCCAGTTTATCTTCATCCTCCGAGGACGCAGCAGCAGCTCCTCTGTACGGTAGCCACTGCCTGATGCCACCGCAGCAGCCACTCTGTAGCTACTGCCTCGCTAAAGGTTAATATGTATATGCACGGCCTGCACGTTGGCCGCGACCCTGCCCGCTGCCCATACAATACCTGTTAAAAATATAATATTAAGATCAGTCAGCTCCCAAGAAGACCAGCATTTGATTGAATACAATAAGTGGAGCCCTGCCACAAATGCAGCAGTTAACAGTGGCCTTAAGGTTTCTCAATCCGCATGCGGAAGCAAGAAGCCTCCAGGGTGGAAGGGAGGGGAAAGAAACAATTGCGGATCATTGCCTGCCTAGCTTGCTTAAGGCATGGCCCGCCGACACACAAGCTGACATCATCCTAAATTAATTATAACACCGGCATGCGTCACACGCCGGCCTGAACAGTGCTGAAAACGCCACTACAAACAACGTGGCCACCCACCCCCAGGCTAGTGCGTTAACCGTACAGGTAGTTGTACAAGGTTCCCAAGACTGACAAACATAAAACTCGCCCATCGACCCCTTGGGCCGGTCCGAATCCACTAATAATACAATAATTAATCACGACTCACTAAAGAACCCAAATCAGCCAAAGATTCGTTAAGCAACCAGCCGACCCTACAGGTCCCCACCTAATCTCAGCTGGTGCAACCAAACACGAATCTTTGCGAGCAAGTCGTATAAAACCTACAATTAATTTTCTCGGACCGCTAATTAATAGCCACCGACCCTTATGTATAAACAACTGGGTCATCCAAGGAAAATTCGGGCGAGCAGGAAACCCTTTGTACAGATCAAATTCGTCAGCCCATGTCGCATACAGCCTTCCACATCCAGGCCAAGGCATGGCGGCCTTATCTTTCCCGCATGCGTTAATTAAACTATATTCAGAGAAAACCGATTACTTACAGCAGAGTGAAATCACTCAAACGAAAGCAAACGCCCAGCCGTATAAACCTATATACAGAGCCATGTCAAAGCTCTATACTACGATAAGACCAATGGAAACTCCTAACGGGAGGAACCTAATAGCCCTGCTGCACCGCAAAATCAGCCCGCGTATGGCGGAGCATGATGTCAGCCATGGCCCGAGTCAGCGCCACCGACAAGCGCTGACGCCAATATGACGTCCAGGTCCGCGCCGACCATGGGGCCCGCTGGCCCTCCAGGTCCAGCCGGTCCTTCCGGAGCCGGCAACACTCCTTCAAGAAGGCGGAGGTCAGGGGCCCCATGGCCCCAAACTCCTCCAGGACAAAGGGCACCACACGATGGTGCCCGACGTCGCCGTAGGCCAGGAGCTTGGCCCGCTCCGCCTGGTCCGCCGTGTAACCTGCCGTGAGGGAGGCCCCAGCCACGTGGCTAAGAGCCAAGGGCCGCGCCACCGAAACGTCAATAAGCAGATGCCGGCCACCCCCCTCAAAGTCCAGCACCACGATGTCAGGCCGGTGGTTGGGGGAATAGAAGGCAGCGCCATCCGCATCCTCGGACCGGATGTTCGCGTGGGGGAAAACCGACCGAACCATGGTGAGCACCACCGTCAGGAGGACAGTGTGCAAATACAAATACCAATTCTGATTCTGTTGGCCCCCCATGCGGGCAAGGTAGTGAGTCCCCGTGGGATCCAGCGGCTGCCCACAGCTACCACAAGGCCGCCCGGCCGGAACAAGAGGCTGCGGGGCAAATAGCTGGTGCCGGAGCGCCACCGCCGAGTAGTGGCTGGGAGCTACTAAGGCGAATGGGGGGGCCATGGGAAGAGCACGAAGGTACGCCGAGCCCACACTCCGCAATGAAAGCGGGAACAGCCACGCACGTCCTTGGGCGTTGAGGGCCGCGAAAAGAGCCATCCAATCAGCCGTGTGCAGAATACCCGCGTAGGTTTTCTGGTGTTTATCGATGACGCGAGCAGGGAATGCGGCGGGAGATTAAACGGAGGCGACCGAGGGAGTGCCGCGAGGGAGGCGGCGCTGTACCGCCTGAGCGGCACGGACGGGAGAACAGGCCTGCTGGATCTCAGTGTAGGCCTCCTGGATGGCGGTGACGAAGGGCAAAGGGCTGCTGGGGTCCCGAGGAGGTCAGGCGCGGTAAGTCGTTGCCAAAAGGGGCAGGAGCCGGCAGCTTTCCGCCCACGACTGAGCGACGGAGCCCAAAAATGCTGCTGGGGCCAGCCGGGCGCCACGAGTCAGACCACAGCCACCCATCCGTGCAGGCAGGGAGGCAATGCGAATAGCATCATTGTGGCGGGAGGTCGGGGCCCGGGACCAGCTGCGCCAAGGCCGACTGGATGCGTTCGTCGTGGCCCTCGGCGGCCAGCCGGACCTGAGCCGGAAGAGCGCCCCGGAGCCAGTGAACGACGCGAGGGTGAGCGCAAAACCACAGAAGCAGACCCTTGGTCTGCGAATCATGAAGGCGCGCAATCAAGGGCAGTACCTCAGTGCGTGCCTTGAGGGCGGCCCGCAGAGCATCGATGACAAATTCGGGGTCGCCAACCGGAACGCCGAGGACATCCAACCCATGGAGGCGCTCGTCCCGGCCCAAGAGCAATAATACCTATATGTAGTAAGGCAGGCAGGTGCCAATGGTCACCGCACACTGCACGCTTCATTCGAATAAATGCTCCCAAACGGCTATATGCAAGGTCCCATATGGGCCACCACTGCCCTCCACAAAAAAGCCGCATGAGCCGATACTGGCCTTGTGGACGCTGTAAAATGGACTGACGTCTGACGTGAGACCACGCACTGAGTCTGACAGCCGTCCGGAAGGGCCGGTCTGCGACTCTCTCACTCCCCTTGTATGGGCGGGGACTGCGGCACGTAGGACAGCTCCTCCAGCGCAAAGTCATCGTCCGAGGCACCGTCGTCCAGCATGTCCACAGCCTGGTTGCCATTTGCATGGCAGTTGGGAAACAGCGGCGGCTGCTTGGTGAGCACCGACATCGTCACCACGGCCTTGGTCACGCTGGTGACCGCGTCCATGGCGGCCAGCCACGGGGCTGCCAGGTGGCTGTCACTGCCAGCGTCCGCCCCCTCTTGGAAGCGTTGCGCCTCCTCGCGGGTGGTGGCCAGCTCTGTGACAAAGGAGAGAATCAAGGCAGACGAGAACGCGGGTGTTGTCAATGTGCAAAACTAACGATAAAGTCTAATAAGCTAATCCAGCCGTAGGTGCAGCTGTGCAGCCCACGTGGGCGGCAGGAAGTATGAGGTGCCCAATTCTTGCCGAAAAGGGAGTACTGTGCACAAACTAAATCATTCGGCGTGATTTCCGTGCTTGAATGTTCCCAAACAAACGAGGCATATTGTATAGGTGAAAGTCTGAAGAAAGGGATGACCAACTTTGGACTTAAGACTATCCGGCTCACGACTGCTTGCAACTGCAACTATACGTGACGTTCTGCAGGGTGTTTACTGAGCAGTCATAGCTATGCTCTGCTCACTGATGCGTGCGCATGCATGGCGTGGCAGTGACAGTGGCGGTGGTGCTGTGTGGCAGTGGTGGCGCGTGGCAGTGGTTGTGGCGGCAGCAGTGGCAGCAGCGGCGGCAGCGGTGGTCATAAAGGAGGTGGCGGTGGTGGATGCGGCGGCGGCGGCGGCGGTGGTAGTGGTGGTGGTGGTGGTGGTGGTGGTGGTGGTGGTGGTGGTGGTGGTGGTGGTGGTGGTGGTGGTGGTGGTGGTGGTGGTGGTGGTGGTGGTGGTGGTGGTGGTGGTGGTGGTGGTGGTGGTGGTGGTGGCGGCGGCGGCGGCGGCGGCGGCGGCGGCGGCGGCGGCGGTCGTGGTGGTGGTGGTGGTGGTGGTGGTGGTGGTGGTGGTGGTGGTGGTGGTGGTGGTGGTGGTGGTGGTGGTGGTGGTGGTGGTGGTGGTGGTGGTGGTGGTGGTGGTGGTGGTGGTGGTGGTGGTGGTGGTGGTGGTGGTGGTGGTGGTGGTGGTGGTGGTGCTGGTGGTGGTGGTGGTGATGGTTGGCGGTGGTGGTAGTGGTGGTGGTGGTGGTGGCGGTGGCAGTGGCGGTGGCAGTGGCAGTGGTGGTGGCGGTGAGCTGTGTGGGGCGTGGAGGGGGGGAAAGGGGGGGAAAGGGGGGGAAAGGGGGGGAAAGGGGGGGAAAGGGGGGGAAAGGGGGGGAAAGGGGGGGAAAGGGGGGAAAGGGGGGAAAGGGGGGAAAGGGGGGAAAGGGGGGAAAGGGGGGAAAGGGGGGGAAAGGGGGGAAAGGGGGGAAAGGGGGGAAAGGGGGGGAAAGGGGGGGAAAGGGGGGAAAGGGGGGGAAAGGGGGAAAGGGGGGGAAAGGGGGAAAGGGGGGGAAAGGGGGGGAAAGGGGGGGAAAGGGGGGGAAAGGGGGGGAAAGGGGGGAAAGGGGGAAATAGGGGGAAAGGGGGGGAAAGGGGGGAAAGGGGGGGAAAGGGGGGGAAAGGGGGGAAAGGGGGAAAGGGGGGAAAGGGGGGGAAAGGGGGGGAAAGGGGGAAAGGGGGGAAAGGGGGGGAAAGGGGGGAAAGGGGGGAAAGGGGGGGAAAGGGGGGAAAGGGGGGGAAAGGGGGAAAGGGGGGGAAAGGGGGGGAAAGGGGGGAAAGGGGGGAAAGGGGGGAAAGGGGGGGAAAGGGGGGAAAGGGGGGAAAGGGGGGGAAAGGGGGGAAAGGGGGGAAAGGGGGGGAAAGGGGGGAAAGGGGGGAAAGGGGGGGAAAGGGGGGGAAAGGGGGGGAAAGGGGGGAAAGGGGGGGAAAGGGGGAAAGGGGGGAAAGGGGGGAAAGGGGGAAAGGGGGGAAAAGGGGGGGAAAGGGGGGGAAAGGGGGGGAAAGGGGGGAAAGGGGGGGAAAGGGGGGGAAAGGGGGGGAAAGGGGGGAAAGGGGGGGAAAGGGGGGGAAAGGGGGGAAAGGGGGGAAAGGGGGGGAAAGGGGGGGAAAGGGGGGGAAAGGGGGGGAAAGGGGGGGAAAGGGGGGAAAGGGGGGGAAAGGGGGGAAAGGGGGGGAAAGGGGGAAAGGGGGGGAAAGGGGGGGAAAGGGGGGAAAGGGGGGGAAAGGGGGGGAAAGGGGGGGAAAGGGGGGAAAGGGGGGGAAAGGGGGGGAAAGGGGGGGAAAGGGGGGGAAAGGGGGGAAAGGGGGGAAAGGGGGGAAAGGGGGGGAAAGGGGGGAAAGGGGGGGAAAGGGGGGAAAGGGGGGAAAGGGGGGAAAGGGGGGAAAGGGGGGAAAGGGGGGGAAAGGGGGGGAAAGGGGGGGAAAGGGGGGAAAGGGGGGGAAAGGGGGGAAAGGGGGGAAAGGGGGGGAAAGGGGGGAAAGGGGGGGAAAGGGGGGGAAAGGGGGGAAAGGGGGAAAGGGGGGAAAGGGGGGGAAAGGGGGAAAGGGGGGGAAAGGGGGGAAAGGGGGGGAAAGGGGGGAAAGGGGGGAAAGGGGGGGAAAGGGGGGAAAGGGGAAAGGGGGGAAAGGGGGGAATGGGGGGCATTGCAATGGAAGGGGGAGGGGCGGGAGTGGAGGCGGAGGGGAGTGTCTTTGCTGTCGCAGTCGTGGCGGTGATTGTGGTGCTGGCAGTTGCAGTGGCTGTGGCGGTGGTAATGGTGATGGTGGTGATGATGGTGGGGGCGGTGGATGTGGTAATGGTGATGGTGGTACTGGTGGCAGTGCCAGGCGGTGAAAATAGTGTTAAAACTGTGGAGGTGGTGGCGGTTGCAATCGTGATGTGGTGGTGACTCGGGAACTCGGCAATTGTGGTAACTATTGTTGCTTATGCCCCCTTTGATAATATGGGCACTGCACACGCATATGGCGTAGTCTGCCATGAACTAAACATGACCTGCAGCATCCTATTACAGTCTGTCTGTCCTTCTCTATACACTCTATAGCCATTGAACGTCATGCAACACGCAGTAGAAGTCAAAACCCAGACTCTCTCTTCCAGCCACTGGCTAATTGCACGTGAAGGCCACACAACAGTGGGTTCCAATTTGATTAACTGCAGTCAGGCTTTCGAATGCATCCCTCTCCCCCTCCCCAAAACAGCCATCTAATGTACCCATTAAACCCTTACCTGTCAAATGCTCCGCCATCTTGGTCTCGAGAGACTTGGACTGCTCCTTCAGCAGCTCCGCAAGCTGCGCCATCTGTGCCATCAGATGGTGCACCTGCATGGCAAGCGCCTGCCCGTCCTCTTGAATTGCCGTCCCACCCTCCAGCATCAACGCCTCTGCTTCCTCTTGGACCCCCGCCGCCTCGTCCTTCTGCGCCGCGTCGGCCTCTCTCGGTTTGGTCCCCGCTGCCTCCTTAACCTGGGCCGACTCTCCCTTTATCGCCTCCGCTGCCTCTTGGACCTTGGCTGCCTCTTGTACCAAACCTTCCACGGCCTGCTGCACCTCGGCTGCCTCTTGCGCCATGGCTGCCTCTGATAACTGCTGCGCTTTCGCTTCCTTTTGCCTGCGCTCTTCGGCCTCCTGTTGCACCTCTGCTGCTTCCTGCCTCAGTGCTTCTGCCACCTCTTCCACGGTAGCGGCCGCTCCCGTCAGTGCCTCAGCAGCCTGTTGCACCTCTGCGGCCTCTTCCGTCACCGCCTTGGCTGCCTCTTCTACCACCCTGACTGCCTCAATTTGAGTCGCCGCCTCTGCTGCCTGCCCCGACCGCTCCTCTGACCCTTGGTTTGCTGCCGCCACCGATGAATGTCTTTTCTTAACATCCTTAATAGTACGTGATAGTTCGTTAATTGCCGCAGCTGCCGTCTCTTCCATTGCCGCCGCTGATCCCTTGACCTCCAACTCCACTGTCGCTGCTGCCTCCTCTAGCTTTGCCGCTGCCGCTGCCTCCTCCCTCTTCGCCGCCGCTGCTGCCTCCTCCCTCTTTGCCGCCGCTGCTGCCTCTCGCTTTGCTGCCGCAGCTGCCTCTCGCTTTGCCGCCGCTGCTGCCTGCTCCCTCTTCGCCGCCGCTGCTGCCTCCTCCCTCTTTGCCGCCGCTGCTGCCTCTCGCCTTGCTGCCGCAGCTGCCTCCTCCCTCTTTGCTGCCGCTGCTGCCTCCTCCCTCTTTGCCGCCGCTGCTGCCTCCTCCCTCTTTGCTGCCGCTGCTGCCTCCTCCCTCTTTGCCGCCGCTGCTGCCTCCTTTGCCACCGCTGCTGCCTCTCGCTTTGCCGCTGCTGCTGCCTCCGCCCTCGTTGCTGCCTCCGCCGCAGCCTGCCGCTCCGCTAACCTCTCCTCCAGTTCTTCTGCGCCAACGGCGCTTGCAAACCCTACTGCCGAATCGGTCGTGGGGTGAGCCACCAAGCTTGGCAACTCACGGTCCCTACCAACAATGCTGGCATCCTCCCCCTGAAGTGCCACAATCACTCCTCCCTGCCTCGCCGGGTCATGCACCGCGTTGATTGGTTGCTTCCGGCATCTCGACAGCAGGCGCCATGGAGAGCAGGTGCCAGGGGAGCACGGGCCTCCTTTGTCCGAGCTGGCAGGCGCAACCTCGGGGAGAATGCCCGGCGCGGACGCCACAGACATCTTGTCATCGTCGTTGGCACCGCCCGCACCGCTGGTCACCCCATCCGCGGCCTCCTCGCCGCTGGCTTCTTGCACGCCCGTGGTCAGACTTGGCCAGCGGGCACCCTGCGGTAACATGCCCAGGAGTTCTGCGACTGCCGCAGCATCGCCGCTGAGCCTTTGCAGGCCAGCAATCTTGCTGCGCCGCCTGGCTTCGGACCTTGCTGTGGATACCAGAGACGCGACCGTTTCCTCCTTTCCAAGGTTTGTCGCCTCCTCACATGCCTCCTCATGCACCTCACATGCCTCCTCATGCACGACCTCACATGCCTCCTCATGCACCGCCTCGCATGCCTCCTCGTGCACCTCCTCAGATGCCTCCTCACATGCCTCCTCGTGCATCTCCTCATGCACCGCCTCGCATGCCTCCTCGTGCACCTCCTCAGATGCCTCCTCATGCACCTCCTCGTGCATCTCCTCATGCACCTCCTCACATGCCTCCTCGTGCACCTCCTCACATGCCTCCTCGTGCATCTCCTCATGCACCTCCTCACATGCCTCCTCGTGCACCTCCTCATGCACCTCCTCACATGCCTCCTCGTGCACCTCCTGCGATGCCTCCTCATGCACCTCCTTCCGCAACTCTTCCCCCTTCTCCTCCCGTGCGGCTCTAAATGTCTCCCCCAGCGCCTGTTTCTGAGCAAGTTCTTCCATGCGGAAGTCCTCCGACGCCTCCCCACGCGCCTCCTCCCCTGCCTCCCTCGCTCGCCAGACATCGCGCATGGCAGCCTCCACGACTGCGAGGTTCTCGCCACCTGCCGCCAACGCGGTGGCCTTGGCCGCCATGCTGGCACCCGCGGCCGCAATCGACGTGGCCTTGGCT
>RPFO01000165.1:3941366-4118866 GCA_009746045.1 Mesostigma viride | reverse complement strand
GGCGGTGGTGGTGGTGGTGGTGGTGGTGGTGGTGGTGGTGGTGGTGGTGGTGGTGGTGGTGGTGGTGGTGGTGGTGGTGGTGGTGGTGGTGGTGGTGGTGGTGGTGGTGGTGGTGGTGGTGGTGGTGGTGGTGGTGGTGGTGGTGGTGGTGGTGGTGGTGGTGGCGGTGGTGGTGGCGGTGGGGGTGGCCGGTGGTGGGGTGGGGGTGGGGTGGTGGGGGAGGGGTGGGGGGGGGTGGGGTGGGGGTGGGGTGGGGTGGGGGTGGGGTGGGGGTGGGGGTGTGGGTGTGGGTGTGGGTGTGGGTGTGGGTGTGGGTGTGGGGGTGGGGGTGGTGGCGGTGGCGGTGGGGGTGGCGGTGGCGGCGGCGGCAGCGGTGGCGTCGGCGGTGGCGGTGGTGGTGGCGGTGGCGGTGGCGGTGGCGGTGGCGGTGGCGGTGGCGGTGGCGGTGGGTGGTGGTGGTGGTGGTGGTGGTGGTGGTGGTGGTGGTGGTGGTGGTGGTGGTGGTGGTGGTGGTGGTGGTGGTGGTGGTGGTGGTGGTGGTGGTGGTGGTGGTGGTGGTGGTGGTGGTGGTGGTGGTGGTGGTCTGTTCAGGCTGGAGTCTGGATAGGGGATTGGCTGGAATCTAGATAGGAGAGGCAAGGGACTGCTCAATTCACTTATTCCACCATCACAGATAAATCGCTCGAGCATTGATCGCTCGTACTACGGTGAATGAAGCCATTGCTGCACTCTTTTGTTAATAAAGCCATCGCTGTCTGCTGAGAGATTTGTGCTGAGGAGCATGCTCTCTGACTGACAAGTGGCAACCATTCAGGGAGATCTTCAATTAGGGAAGCCGTAAAAAATGCATGCACTTGTAACTTATCAGTAGGACAACCATCACGAGCGCCTCGCTGCAGCCATTCCACTCTCCATGCAGTTCATGCGTGCAGGTCACGATCATGCATACATGGACTAAAGCAACCATTGATTAATGACAAGGAAACCCCTGAGGATAAGAGTAGCGAAGATACCCGCAGAGTGCACAACCAGGTGCCTGCATTGAACGACTGTCAGCTACAAAAGACCGCCAACTAAACCAAGGAATTGTAAACCGTTGCCTACCGACTTTAGTAACGGCTTAGGCTCTTGGTGTCGACCTCCCACCCATGCACCATGACTGCATGCGCTGTCTGCATGTCCAAATGTATACATCATCGTTACTATAGTAGACCTCTGTCAGTATATGTATGGACCTCCGCAATTTATCATTCTCAATGAATAAATACGGACTACATAGTGGACCTAGTCTACAAGCTATTAATATTTAGTGGACCCATAGGGAACCGCGGTGGTGTAACCTATGAAACCCACCGGCCACCCCATCCGCGACCTTTGCCTCCCGGTCCCCCACGAGCGCCTTCAGCTCGCCCATGTCACGCTCCGCCTTCTGCCTCACTCGCTCCAGCCGCGGGCGAGCCCTTTCCCGCGCCCGCATCGCCTGCCTCTGCAGCGCCTCCGCGTGGCTCCTCTCGACAATCACCCCCGCTCGTGCGCGCGCGAGCTCCTGCTCCAGCCACGCCTTGGCGCGCGCCAGCTCGCTCGATGGCACTTCCTTCACTGTGTGGACCCAGCCGGGCGGGACGATCTCAGTCGCGGGCGCCTGGGAGGGAGCACTAGCGCAGCTGGTCTCCAGCTGCAGCCTCGCTCGCTCCACCGCCGCGTCCAGCAACCGCAGCAAGCGCGCAAGCTCCGCATTGTGCGTTGCGACCAGAGCCTGCACGAGCGGCGGGGGGCATCCAGGCATGCAGAGGATAGCTTTGCAAGGGGTCAAAGGGAAAATGCGGCCAGGACCGGCTTGGTTTGAGGCAGCCCAGGTGCAACTGTTTAGGCATGCGTGCATGGCGCGCCGTTGCCATCAACCTGGCTGTGTCCCCTCACTTTGCCAGGCTGCTACAGGGCGGGCCGTGCCCACCTTAGGGAGGGTTCTTGTTATGCAAGGATTAACAATAGGGAATGAACTAGTTAGTGGATTGTCCGCTCGGTGCCAGCAAGCTAGGGCAGCATGTGCCCACGTCCTGCATGATCGGGCCGGGAAGGGTTATCATAATGCACAACTTTTTCCTAATCCAACCCCGTAGCAAGAATCAACTATAGTGGATGGATTCTAATAATCGTTACTCCGGTTGTCAGGAGATTGAAGTATATATAGAGTGCATGTAGATCTGTTGACCTTAAGGACTGCGGCAATATAATGACGATGCCACGCACGACGTATCGATTTCCCGCTTATGAGCTAGCACTACACCAAGCTGGGCATGTAAGAGTGCTCCATGCATCACCTAGAGGACTTCGCCAAACTATATCAATGGCAGGCAGAGCTTACATTTTTCAGGGCTTTTAGAATGGAAAATCACCTAATATTAACACGTGTTAAACTATTAATGAAGCCAGGCACCAAGAAGAAGTCAGTGAACGCACCCGCACACAGGTCGACTGCTTCAATGAGGCCCACAACCTCCTGTCCTTAATTAACGATTTACAGGCCTTGCAGAGAAGAAATGCCCGGTGTTATTGATAAAAATTAAATGAATTAGCGATCAACTTCTCCAAATTCAATGTCTTGAGATGCTACACATTAAGTCGAATTAAATGACGCAAGTGTGTCTCGTACATGGTATGTCATTCAGGTAGTGTCCATCCCTGACAGGGAATGAGAAAATGCGAGGGAGAGGCAGCCCAAGCATCCGCTCACTGCTTGCCGGAATGGAGGCAGGCCATGGAGCCTGGCTCTACTCTTCGCTATATCCTGTAAGGGTGGCCCCCCCCTGCGGGTGCAATAATAAAACAACGTGTATTACAGGCTCAGCTGTATAGATGCTGCGAGGAGTGGCGTACATACTAGCTGCCCTTGCGTTGCTGTCCAAGTGTGTGACTAGTCGAATCAATCTGGGCCGCACGCACCTGCATCGCCTCCTCCTTCCTCGCCACCAGTGCGTTCTCGGCCCGCCAACGCTCCCGCTCGGCGTCCATGTCCGCCACGTGCCGCTCGCTGTCCCTCTCCCTGGCCGCCTGCTCCTCGGCCAGCAGCCTCTGCAGCCGCGCCCGCTCCTCCGCCGCCCGCGCGTGCTCCCCCTCCAGCCACGCCCTCAGCTGCTGCGCGATGCGCCGCTCGCTCTCCCCGGTCAATGCCTGCATGTCAGGCATGCATGCATGCATGCGTGCATTCATGCATTCATGCATTCACTCGACTTCCTCCCTCCCTCCCTCCCTCCCTCCCTCCCTCCCTCCCTCCCTCCCTCCCTCCCCCTCCCTCCCTCCCTCCCTCCCTCCCTCCCTCCCTCCCTCCCTCCCTCCCTCCCTCCCTCCCTCCCTCCCTCCCTCCCTCCCTCCTCCCTCCCTCCCTCCCTCCCTCCCTCCCTCCCTCCCTCCCTCCCTCCCTCCCTCCCTCCCTCCCTCCCTCCCTCCCTCCCTCCCTCCCTCCCTCCCTCCCTTCCTTCCTTCGATCAAATCCACGTGCCTCCGTTGGGAGAGTCATGGGGTATACCTACAACCGTTAGGTACCATGCAGGCATGCATTCCAAAGCTAAGGCCAGGTAGATTGATCCTGTATGGGTGTGCCAATGGCATCTGGTGCAACGTGCATGGATTTAGGATTGATATGCGGCCATGCAACTCAAAGCGGCATGCGTAACAAATTTATCATACATTGCCTGAACGCCGGGCACGCAGCATTGGGGGGGTATTATTTGTGTGAGAAATAGTATTACATACTACTATAATGTAGTATTGCTACATTTTTTGCAGGGTGCAACTGAGGGCTGAAGTGGAGGCGCCATACAACGGACTGTCATACGGTCACCATGTGCCTATGACCACATCATAGCAATGATGGCTCATGCATGCTTCCACGTGTGCTTCCCGGTTCCGTCCCTGTCCATGCTCGAACTTGGACTTTGAGGCATTGAAGAAATGAACTGCATGGATTTTAAAGCCATCTTGTACTACTACAACTTGTTGTAGTATCGATAAATACAACACAGATAAATTGCAGCAAACTATATGCCTTCAATTTTTCTGTTCTGTCTGTTCTCATAAAAGCTTGCATCATTGGCTACGCCCTAGACTGCACGGTACCCCGCACCCACCTGCAGCGCCTCCTCAAGCCTCTTCCCTGCCAGCACACTCTCCCGCCAATGCCCCCGCTCGGCCTCCATCTCCGCCACGTGCTGCTCCCTGTCCCTCCGCCGGGCCGCCTGCTCTTCTGCCAGCAACCCCTCCAGCCGCGCCCGCTCCGCCCACGCCCGCGCCCTCTCCACCTGGCAGTTGCACCGGCAGTTGCACCGGGCCTCGTCCCGCTTATCGTCGCCAGGTTCAGCCTCCGGCTTATCGCCGCTGGGATCGCCTAGCGTATACGTGTACCCACCACCGACGCGCTGCACGTTCTCTACGGGACCGATCAGCTCAGTCTCTTTTTCCCTCAAGCTTTTGGACAGCTCCTCCCTGAGTCTTTTCGTCTCCTCCTCGAGGGCTCGCACCTGACCCTTCAACTCCTTCTCGTTCTCCGCCTTGGCCTGGTACTGGGCCTTGAAATACCTCCTCTCCTCTGCCAGCGCGAGTGCCCGCGCTTTGAGCCTTGCCATGTCTTCCGCGCTACTAAATGCTTGGTCTTGGGCCCCGGGCTTGTCTCCCAGGTAATCGTTGTCCTGCATACATAAATTTGCCAATGCAGTGCGACCGAATCATGATGGCAGTGATGACAGTGATGACAGCGATGACAGCGCATGGTGGGCACCAGCCAGCAAGCCCAATGCACATGGAGCTAGCCCGCAATTGGAAGTGCCTCCTTAAAACCGTCATTGCTGCAATGAAAACACTCAAGTGCAGGAGATAATAGCGCATGCCGATATTTGTTCAGGGCAACATGCCAAAAATTACACGAGGTGTAATGTGCAAGAATTAGGTCGGTTTTAAGGGCACTGTCAGCCAATCCTCACCGAATTATTACCGTATATATGAGACTGTGCCTTTTAAAGCCTAGCTGCTGTCGTAATTTAAAAGAGTCTATTACATATAGGAGCCCAAGAAGTGCATTGCCTGTGTCCAGTACTAGTTGCGTAGATAAAACTAAGAGCCATGAGAAAATTGCTTCACATTATCCGAGGCAGGTAGCAGCATGGGCAGCAGTATGATGCAGGCGACAATCAGAGTCTGATAATTTGCATTGATCACTTGCCGAGGGCGGTGCAAGCAGCCTACACTAGCTAGTAGTAACATGCAGTCTGTATTAGTATGGGATTATTAGTATGTGTTTATTAGTATGGGATTATTAGTATGTATGCGTTTATTAGTATGCGATTATCAGTATGCGTTTATTAGTGTGGGATTATCAGTGCTGGGTGACACATCCGCTAGAGTGTCAGCTCCGCAAGGCTCAGGCATGATGGGCGCATGATATGTGGCAAACACATTGGGTCAAACACCACAATAATTTTCTGGGCCTACAATTAATGTGGTCTAGGGATCCGCTGCATCATTGCAGGCACCGGGCGCAGGGCAATAATATGTTCAACATTGTCATGTGCCTCATACAGTAGTTGCCATCAATACTGTCATTGCCTGGCACCCTTTTTCTAATAATATGTACATCGTAATGACAACAATAAAGGGTACGCAACTCGAAGGCTTCTAATTGGTTGAAGGTGCCAGCTAGGCAATGGTCGATCTTGGTCGCGCTCAGACGATGCATGCTCAGTATACATGGCCTGACAAACCTTCGATCCGCCTGCGACCGAACTCCGCCTGCTAATTTTTCGCGTCCCTTGGAGATCTTCCGCCAGGTCATCGCGCGCCGCCAAGGCCTCGCGCAGCTGCTGCTTGAGTTTCCGGATGAGCTGGTATATGGGGGGTACATGGATTAGATTGAGATATCGACATACCTCAAGGTGGGTCAGTGTCCTGAGTGCAGTCAGTCTGTTACTGAAAATCACTTCAAGCCAATGGAAATTAGCGAGGGTCATAACTCAGCAGCGATCGATGGAGTACCAGTCTACATCATTAGTTGGGCAGTCAATTTGTCGCGCAGTGGTTATTTCTATATAAATACACGGTAAATGGGCACAGACGATGCAAGGTATGAGAGGAAGGTAGCGCTAGACACTATGAGAGGAACACAGTCTGAAGTCCTGTGCAAAAGTCCATGCAGCACTGTGCTAGACTCTAGGCATGAAAGGATCGAACACAGTGCTTAGTAGACTCTCGGTATGAGAGGAACACAGTGCTATATACTAGACTCGGCAGGGATGAGAGGAGCAAAACATAATAGTGCTAGACCCTAGAGGCATGCATGTGGAAAAAGCCACTGATGCTTTGCTTTATCGCTATGCTAGTAGTTAAAATAAGTATATATATTGCAATTGACAACTAGTAGGACACCAGTACTTATGGAGGCATCTTTCCCGTATGCATGCATAATCCCCACTTACAGCCAAGTCTCTGGCATTCCTTGCACCGCGGTCTCCGACATGCTTGCCTCTCTGCATTAGGGCAGTCAAGCATGCAGTCGATGATAGAAGATATTTCCGGAATAAATTACTGTAACCCACAGCACTTAATGCATGGTGCAACGTCGATAAGCATGTTATATCATACCCTCATGAGCAATAACAGCCCGGGGAAAAGACCAGCAATGCATCGATCAGATGCTATACAAAGTGCACTAGATTCGACTTCCAGGTTGTATAAAATTGCTGTCAGATAAATTTGGTGGCTGTCAGAGCATGTAATGGCTGAGTGAGGTAAGCAAGAGGTGCATGCCCACAACAACTGCATGGTGGTTGCTAATGAGCTAAATAAGGATATGCTATCTGACAGCATGACAACAGGGAAGCCACTGTAGTTTGTGAGTATTATGGTGCATTATTGTTTCATTATATATAATGTACAGTATATCAACTATAGTATAGAGCTACTATAAAGTTCAGGGCCGAAAAAGCAGCCCACATCTTGTTCATAAATCTGATTGACGTGCGCGGTCGGTTAGTTGTATTCAGCGTACTCGGCTAATGGCTTTGCTGCCACTTGCCAAGGAGGATCAGCCAAGTACAAAGAATTGGACATCATCGAGCCAAACTGGAGTATTAATGAAACGCAAGATCGATTGTGGAAGTCTGTTTGGCTTCCATGCGAATCTGTCACATGCTGCCAGTTACTATACAGACAAAACACATCAGTAGTAATTGTCAAAACCCGGCGACAATACAAGACTACATGGTGGGACGTTTTTACGCATTACGTGCAATGATCACTGAGTTAGCCGAGATCCGGTTGAGGCTGACTGAGCGGACGGAGGTCCGCCATTGAAAACTTGTGAAGGTTACGCTGACATCTAGAGCATCCGAAGATTTACCCCGGTGTCCAGTAGCTGATCGAGCGCAAGTATTCGGGTACAAAGGAATTTTCTAGTCTGTCCTGCAAAGTGGACGGACGGCAATAGCTAGTGCATGCACCGACCAATGAAATTATAGGCTGTAACACATGTACAGTAGGTTATTCTGTTGGACACATAGCAGCTGACAAGACACGTGGCTGTGAGCTGTGTAATTTTGTGCCTGTGGCATTGTAGCAGGATGGAACGTAGGATTGCAAACATATTATAACTTTATTATGTTACTACTGTAATGGAAAACTGAAGACTTGGCTGAGTGTCAAAGCAACCATTACCCATGCATGTTCTCAAGCAACATCAACTACACCTCTAAATTATTATTATGTAACTCACTGACATCATGCAGCCTCGACCCGTTAAGACAGACTTGCACCTACTACGGCAATGTTCATATCAGCCACAAAAAGAGGATCATTGCCAGCATAATGTATGTAATGCCAAAGTTTATGATACCATGTCATGGCTGCCTATACTTAGTGCACATGCGAGCAACCCATACGTACCTTTTTTATGTCTAGCACAGCTATTGTCCGCTGAAGCTGCTCATCGTCCGGCTGCTCATCGTCCGATATTTGCTCATCATGTGCCTTCTTGGTTGTCGCCGCTGGTAGCGGAGGAGATGTTACTTCCTGCTTTGTTGGAGATGCCAACTACATGTTAATATTTGTGAATGGTGTATATTTGCAGTTGCATGTGGAAGCATGCAGAGGATCGATCCACAGGCATGGTCAGAATGAAGGTCCATCAGCAGTACAGGGGGCACCCGCAGTATCGCAACAATGATCGCAACTTCGCAACTTTCCATGCAGGAGGACCGAAAAACAAAATTAAGTTGCAAACCGAATTTATTCTGCGGGTGCCCCCTGTACAAATTACGATTAAAGGAACTTAGTAGCAGTTTGAATCATAGGGGGCGCATGCAAAAGAAGCTGATGCAGATGGTTAATTTATCAAGCTTTAACTGAGTGATGAATTATTTGTAGAGCTACATGGCCTGCTACTCATACTCTCATAGTAGAGAGGTGAGTGCAGATAAGCAATTCGCAAATGTGCATTCAATGATTAGAACAGTCTCCGATGCAGTTGGGTTAATATTGTGCGGAAACCTTTTGCCATTCGGCTTCTAAGGTTCCGCACAATATTACCAGGGATAACCACTCGATGGTACACTCAAGTTCATTCAAGCCGGCATGAACTTGAGTGAACCAGCGAGTGGTTATCACTGGTAATATTGTGCGGAACCTTAGAAGCCAAGTGGCAAAAGGTTTCCGCACAATATTAACCTAACTCTGCCTCCCATTATCACCAATGGTTATGTCAGTATAAGATAGCATGGATGCTGCAATTGACTGTGCCCGTAGTAAGTGCATGCACATCAGTTGAATGCCACGCAGGACTAGGGGGACACGGCGAGAACGAGTAATACGTGGGTAACCGACGAGGGAGGCTGAGCCCGCAAGCCGCCATGCACTGATTGCTTATCAGTGAGATCCTTGCGGCGGGCCAGGCCTGCCAGCAAAAAGCTCAGCGGCGCGCGGCGCTAACCGATGACGTGGCCTCGAGCAGCTGACCCGAGACTACCGGTGCTCAGCTAGACTCTTGTGCTACCTAGGGCGGCGGTTCTCTGACTGTCACGGCGCACGCTGGCAGCCGTACCTAACTGAGGCGCCAACTGGCAACTGGGCACCAACACTGAATGCCCGCCTAGCTAGGCGTCCGTGCTGGTAACTACAGGCCACCCGATAGATGCCACCTCGGGAGCACAACTACATGTGAAAATGCCTTCTGCGTTACTGTCTTTATGTGAAAATTTTCTCCAACGGGACCACTAAGGAATCAACTGATGCACAGGGCGCACAACCTCTGGGTGAGGCAAATATTAGCATTATTATAAGTAAAGCCCTGACATATACATGCCTAGGCATGCGTCACTGGAGGGGAATGCTACAGTAAGACTGTTTTCTGCTGCCAGGGGCCTGCCACCATTGAATACAAAACGCAAGTACTGAAGACATGGACTAGCCCGGCCACTGGCTGCAGATGATTGGCATAACGAAAAATGTCTAACCAAAGTAACCACACACGAAATCCGCGTAGATGCAATCAACTACGTAAGCTGCACTGTGGAGTGGCGGGTGTGAAAATCTGAATTCGTTGCAGCCACTAGCTGTAGAACAAGAGAACTTAATTCTTATTATACTCACGATCTGACATCGATAATAGTCTGCCATAATAGTAGACAACTTGCCACAACCATCCATCTATAATACTACTACTAGACTAGCCTAATACCCAGCATCAATTCATGTTAATTATATGATGTGACCTATATGAAGTTCTGACAGTATCAGTAATATAGCAACCACAATCTACGTACGCATATGAGCGAGCACTACTGATGGCACCCACTGTCTCCATGCCAAGACTATTACAGGGAAGAGTTCATGTTGTAACTTGTAAGTCACGTTGATCTTACCTGCTCCAGCTGGATCAAGCCCTCCATGCTACCGTATGTGCTGGTCGAATCCCCCGAGATTGCACGCTTCCGTGGACCGGGGTTGACGGGGCCAGGTGTGCCAGCGCGGCTGCCCGGCGGCAGCGTGGACCATGCACCGGGGGCACTGGAGAGAGATGCCTTGCGAGAAAGGCTTGGGGATTGTGGCGAGGATGATTCCCAGGGTGGGGCACCATGCAAGCCAATTGGCGCTGGCGGTTTTCCTTTCTTGTCGCAGCACTGGTAAGGAGAGCTGTGGTAAGGGGAGCTGGATGGCCGTGACGAGGGCGTAGTAGGTGGCGAGTCTGCATGGAGATGGCCCACTGATATGCAAAACAGACAGGGCATGGTTAATAGTATCGTTAAAGCGCCCGGTTAGTAATCAATGTCAGATCATTGTAAGGCGGGTCACAATTCATCCAGGCCACCTGCTGCAGTTGACATTCATGGTTGTTTCAAGAAGGCTGCCAACTATGCTCGGTCCAGAAGATCGAGGCTGACTGCTCCATAGTGGGGCCCTCAAGTCCAAACGGATCATTGCGCTCATGTCCTTAACCTAGTAACACTGTATTTGATCCGGTACGCAGACGTATCACCATTTTAGAACTAATATAAAATCTTAGCTAGTAGCTGGTAACTAACACTCAGTATGTATATTCAGTAAAGCCCTTGCATTACGTATTGAGTTTCAAAGCCATTATCATGAGCGCACCATGCATTCACAAGGCGGTGAACTAGTGAGAGATATTACCATGCACCCCATGAAAGTTTTGTCGGTGCTGATCACCTGACCATGCATTAATCTCAGCCTCAAGCAGGTTGTACAATAAATCACGGGCAACGGCAATAACTGCGATGCATTGAAGCAGTCTACGACAGATATATGTTGTGGATGCCAGACTGATGGCATGCTGAGTACATTCTAGAAAAGCTATATACAACATATCAATCTATGAATTGCCAGAATATACACCACAGCCAGGTCATTTGGAGGGCCATACATTATTACCTGCCGCTGTCTTGCTTTGACTTGTGGAGCTTCGAATGGCAGCTGCTGCATCTACCCACTTGTCCCAATCAGCACCTGTGCAGTTCGAGTGCCACGCCAGGGACCAGGGAACAGCAACATCACCGAATCTGGCATAGTAGGGTTAAATTTCAAGTTGATCGCCGGTTGTCTCACTACTTCTATGTTGAAATCTAACATAACTCAACTGCCTCCTAGCTGGGCCAATACCTAATATAGATACGCACGGAATTATAGCCCGGCCGGAGCAAGCCATAATCTAATAATGTCACTTGTCATCACTGACTGCGATTTGAATGCCAGCTAGCCACGTAATATGCATGGTCGGTATATAGTAGTATTTATTATGAATAGTAGTATATATTTTCAAAAATATAATTACTTACATCAGAGTGAAGCTAGGCACCCAATTAAACATAAACAAAGCCAACGCTAACAAGAGATACGACGACAAAATAACGACAGCCGGTATGGGACACTCCACACCGCGGAATGAAGTAAATGTTCAGCCTAATAATTCCGTGCTGCGCTGCAAAGTCAGCCCGCGTGCGGCGGAGCAAGATGTCAGCCATAGCCCGGGTAAGCGCTGCCGAAAGGCTTTGGCGCGAGTACGACGTCCAAGTCCACGCCAAGGGGCCGGCCCCGCTGGCCCTCCAGGTCCAGGCGGTCCACCCGCCAAAAAAAAAAAAAAAAAAAGAAGCCGGCAGCACTCCTTAAAGAAGCCGGCGGTCAGGGTCCCCATGGCCCCGAACTCCTCCAAGACAAAGGGCACCACACGACCGTGGTGCCTGACGTCGCCATAGGCCGTGAGCTTGGCCCGCTGTGACCGATCTGCCGCGTAGCCCGCCGCCTGGGATGCACCAACCACAATGGCTAAGAGCCAAAGGGCGAGCCACAGAAACGTCCATGAGCAAGTCGTCTCCCTCAAAACTTGTTCAGAACCACGATGTCAGGTCGGTGGTTGGGTGAGTAGAAAGCCGTGCCGTCCGCATCCTCAGACCGGATGTTCGCGTGGGGGAAAACGGACCGGACCATGGCGAGCACCACCGTCAGGAGGACTGTGTGCAATTACAAGTATTCATTGATACTGATAAATTACGGAAGTGCATGCGAGCAGCATGCAACATAAGCTAAATCCCGAAAGGAGGAAGAACCCAGCTAAAGAAAATAATCTGACACAGGCAAGCAAGCATCAAGCCAACACTTAAGGTGCAAGATCAACTCACAACAACACGCCCTCGGGCAACAGCCGGCTGCGCTGCCGGCCGGCACCATGGGCCTGGGCCAGGATCTACATGTAGACCGCATATGGGGCCCAACAAAGTTAGCCCGGATGCGGCGTAATAACACACTGCAGCCTTGCGAGTGAGGGCTATAGCTAGGACAGGCGCTGCCGTGCCTATACGAGGACATGTCCGGGCACTGAGACCACGGGGCAGTCTGACCCTCGAGGTCGAGGCGGTCTTCGCGCTGCTGGCATCACTCGTGAAACTCCGCCGTCTTGGGGCCGATGGTCCCGAACTTGTCAAGGACAAAGAGGATGACCCGGTGGGGCCCCACATGGCCGTAGGAGGCAAACTTCTCGCGCCAAGCCACTGTCAGCGGCAGAGGCAACGGTATCCACCGCTGCCCGGAGGGTGTGGCGATCGGAGAGCGCCCAAGTCACGGAGACATCGATAAGCAGGTGGCAACCCTGCCTATCGGAGTCAACTGCACGGTTTAATGTCGAGCCGGTGGTCGGGAGAATAGACCTCGGGCAGCCCCATCTGCGTCCTCGCACTGGATGGTGGAGTGCATGGGGAAAGACTGACCGAACCAAGGCACACGCCACGCGGCTCCAGGCCGAGAGGCCGGTATGGAGATATAGAGGAACCAGTTCTGGTTCTGCGGGCCACCCATGCACGCGATGTAGTGCGTCCCATTAGTATCGAGCGCAAGCCCAGCCGCAGCAGCCTGCCACAGGACGTACGCCCACCGTGACGAGAGGTTGCGGGGCAAACAGTAATGGTGGTGAATGGCGAGGGCGTAAAGGGCCCGAACCAAGGTGAACAAATCAAGGGTTCATGGGGATCGAGGGCGCGGAGGTACGCGGACCCCACGCTCCCCTCCGGCAAGGGAAACGGATCGAGTGAAGCCAATTAAGCCCCCCCCCCGATCGTTCAAGGTCGACGCATGCCGACCTATCCCATCCAGTCGGCACAGCTAGACAGACAGACTGTACATAGTATACCTGCATGCGTAGGCCTTTTGTTGTTTTCATGAACACAGTCAGGGAAGACACAGGGACTGACGACACTTGACACGCCGGGCGTGCCCCGGGGCAGGCGTGAGAGGATGGCCTGGGTGGGGCGGACGAGGTCGCAGGCAAGTGCTGGATCCCGAGGTAAGAATCTTGCACATGCAGCTAGCTCAGTGCACGAAGGGGAGGGGTGATCGCGTCATGCATGGGGTGACCAAGTCGGGGATGGCGCTGGCGGATATAGTTGGGAACAAACGGCGGATCTCCGCCCTCCCACTGGGCCTGAGGCCTGAGCAACGGAGCCTAGGAAGGCAGAGGCCGGGCCGGGCGAGGCGGGTGGCGCGGGTGAGCCCATATATGGCAGGGGAGGGTGGCCAAGTGCATGGATAGAGCTAGCAGGCTGGGGCCCGGCAATTGAGCGCGCCCTGCAAAGACGGCCCAGCTGAATGAGCTCCTTGTGGCCCTCCGCGGCAAGCCGCGCCAAAGTGCATGGGGGGGAGCGCCACGGAGCCAGTGAACCACCCGCGGGTGGGTGCAAAGCCAGAGGAGGAGCCCTTTAATTGATCTGGGGGTCCTTGAGGCGTGCCCAAGTCACGAGGACATGGGTGCGTGATTGTTCTACGGTGGCCCGGAGCTCCGCTTCAACGTGACTAGTCAGGATCAGCCACAGGGACGCCCAGCCGGCACGACATTAACCACGCGCCCACCACGCCAATGCCCCCGGGACAGCTGCAGCTATAGGGATCGAAGCCAGATCGCAGTCCCCGGCCCTGGGGAGAAACGACTGCCTGCACACTTGAGCCGAAGGTTGATGGCCGCCATGGCCACTCTTTGAGGGAGCCATGCAGTCACTTATGGCGGCACCCACCGTGGCGGCCGAGAACTCCAAGGGCATGGATATCGTCCATATATGTAGGCAAGGAGTACGACATCCGGGTGCGCAACGTGGACACCTTGCAGAGGACTTTGTGCGGTGGGGCCGACAGGTAAAAGGGGCCATGAAGGGGGTTGACAAATTCCTGAGCCCGTGCGGGAGGCAATGTCGGCGAACGTCCCATCCTCCATGATCGAGGAAGGAGAGTTGAGTGCCAGGTGTGCCATAGCAGGCGGCCGTCCATGCAATTAATAAAAGGTCGGGGAAGTCACCTCACCGACAGCCTTGATCGATTCTGGCCTTGCATGGTCACTGATGGCATTGAATGCATTTTGGCAATCCACGCACCTTCAGCGCCACATGGGTCGGATATGCGTCTCCATGCAGGTAGGCCTGCTGGCCAGTGTGTGCATGATGATGTCTAGGCCCCCTTTGGTGGCGATGCCAAGCTGCAATTAAGGGCAGCGACGGACTCCTCAGTATGAATATCTTTAAAGATAAATACTTACAATAGAGCGAATCCACCCAAGAACAGGTGCCGCACTAAATACCAAGGACGCCTACATATTTAAAAAGGAATGATAAATAATGGGGATGCGACTGGCAAAACAAATTAAGCGCCCCAAGTCTGAGAATCGAACATCTATCCAAGCAAATAAAGTAAAAACAACAATGGGGAAGTCCACAGCACTGCCGGCCCAACTACGAAGCCTGGGCCCTATGTGCATCTACATAAGCCGCCCAGCCCGTAGCGAAATCGGCCCATATATATACGGCGATACAACAGGTCCGCCACCGCGTACGGGACAACTAGAGACAGGCGCTGCAGGTGCCAATAATAAGAGGACCAGGTCCGAGCACTCTGACCACGGGGCACTCTGGCCCCCTGGGTCGAGCCGGTGTTCGCGTCGCAGGCAGTGCTCATTCATGGAAGCAGGCTACGTATATATAAAGTAGATACTAGTTAAAACAAAGTGAATACACACATGCAGTCCTGAAGTATAAACCAAACTAGATACCAACTAGGATGCCAAGAAAACAACATCCATAAAGTAATTAAGCCATGCAAGGCAACTGCCAAACAGCTACGTATATATATGTATATATATAACACGAGGATCATGGCGAGCTGTGGCCAGCTGACATATCATAACAATTCATGCAAGTCCATATACACCAAGGCAGCGCTACTAGCTGAACAGTATACTCTTGCTGGCAGTTTTAGAACCTGGCCTTGCATGGCTACTTGCCCCGGCCCATGCAGGGCTCCCAGTTACCTACAGTACACAGCTGCCAGAGTAAGCAGCGTTCCATGGCATGCAAATACCACCAAGCAGCTGCTGTGATCATAAGTTACATGCGAGGGTTGACAAAAAATACCGAAATGACTTACTGCGAGGTCGGAAGAGTTGAAAGTGCCCCTGCAGTAATACACGCCAATGCATTGGTGCCGGGCAAAGAAGGAATGTAAATAACAGGAATATTAGGTCAGTCATGTCACTATAGTTGAGTACATCATGACTTGTCAGTACTAGTAATAATAACTTCTTAATATAATATTTGCTGATCATCGTCTGCATCCAGTGTTCAATTAATGTCAATACATCTTCGATAGGAAACTAAAGGCCGCATGACATTGGCAAACAATATATACAGTAGTACTAGATAAAGTACAGGCCGTCAGCCTGTACATGCCAGCTGATCGATGATCGAGATCACCGCATGGCCGACGTCGATTTATATATCCCCAGCCCCAGCGGCCAGCGCTGAATTTAAGATCGCGATCGAGCTGCTGCTGTGCTCAAGTCAGGTGTCAAATCAATATAAAGGGTTACTGGGGCCGGGGGTAGGAGTACTGGTCTTGATGTTAATCGTCAATATTAGCGCGAAAGTACTGGCATGGCGCGCCGGCCCAGCTAGTGCACACTTTCAGTGCATGATATGCATAATATTGTGATATTACGTACTAGCTAGTGTGAATACGTGCGTACGTACGCAAAATTAAACCGATATCGAGTGGCCGATATCTCAATTAGACAACCGGCGCATACGAATATCATTGCAACATTAGGCCCGCGACATTCGAATTCGCTCGGCTGCAGTAGTGATATTGCGCATGCCGCGCCATATTGATTGCAGTAGTGCAGTACTAGTGCTAGTAGTGCATGACTAGCTGTATTCATTCATATTCATTGAGAACGATTAACTACGGAACTGAGACAGGCATGCAACGTAAGGAAACTGCCCATGTCAAAGAGGAAGGACCGTAAAGAAAAGAATGACCTCTTGGGCAGGCAAGGATCAAGCCATTAACACGATCGTACTGCAACTCTACTCACATGATTCTTATTAGCGTCGGCGGCCATCGTGCATGCCAAGCTGACAACGAAGGTAGTGTCAGCAGTGGTCAATAATGTCGCGGTCCTTGGGTCGCCCAATTCTTGTTGACGCCAGCTCGCTTACAGTACAGTAGACCAGCACAACAGCAAGCGCATGCCCGGCAGCCTCCATGCCCCAATGTGGCCACCTTCAGGCTTACAAAAGACGGCGAGGGTTTAGCACGGACCCTTGCTGCAAGCTGATTCCTAAATTATCGCCGTCGCCAGGACGCGCCAGGATCGTGCCGGGCGGCAGGAAGACCCCGTTTGAGCGACAGTCGGTAAACCCCTTCCCTGTAAGGCGGTTTACCCACCCAGAACATCTCGGATTTTTCAGACCAGGAATCGCCGCCGAGCCTGGTTGCGAGCTACAACTGGTAGGCTGGCTGTCCTAGTAGACTGGCGGGGGTTTACGACAACGCCAACGTAACCAGCGTAAACCGGAGTTACCGGACTCCAGCCTCCGAAACTTTTCCGGGTTTACTGCTGCCCATGTGCGGCGTGGGATACAACTACAGTAACAGTCAACTAACCACCACCAACAACAACAGATAGTGGGCCAACTCTGTCTGGCGTGGGGTCCAAGGTCCAACTGACTGACTGACAGATAGGGCCAAACAAGCACAGCCGCGGAGTCATATATGCAGCGCGGGTACTATCAACAGCTTCAGGAATGTTTTTTTTTTGCTATGCTTTATCGGAACGGACTTCATTTTTTTTTGCTATGCTTTATGGGCGTTGACGTTAATGGAAAGTTTATGTATTGATAAAGCCAATTTATGCACCGGCTGCGCATTACGCGAAGTACACGTAGGGGTTACAGCGCTTCAGTTACTTTTACGTCATCCTGCAAAGCGTTGCTGCTGCCCTTTTCAACAATCTATTGCTCAAGTACGTTGGTAATGTGATGCAGGTAATCGTTTAGTCGAGACGCATCCGCAGCCTCTGCCCATCAGCTCAGTCCATCCTTTTTAGAACTGGGTTTGTTAACTGAAAATGATACAATGGACGCTGACGCTGCCGATAATTCGGGTACTGAGAGCCGAGGTCCCCACCATAGAGTGTGCATGGTGTGCGACTTTTTCTACCCGAACGTCGGGGGGGTGGAAAACCACATTTACACCGTGTCTCAATGCCTCCTCATGCTCGGGCACAAGGTGGTCGTCGTCACGCACATGTACAGTGACAGGGTCGGCGTGCGCTACATGACAAACGGCCTGAAAGTCTACTACCTGCCTCGCCTGCCCTTCTACAACCAAAACACGTTCCCCACACTGTTCGGCCTGCTGCCCCTGATTCGAAACATCCTTGTCCGCGAGCGCATCACGATCGTTCACGGGCACCAGGCCTTCTCCACGCTATGCCACGAGGCCCTCTTCCACGCGCGCACCATGGGCTACGCCACGGTCTTTACGGACCACTCCCTGTTCGGCTTCTCGGACGCGTCGAGCATCTTGACCAACAAGATCCTCCAGTTCACCCTCTCCAACGTCAGCCACGCCATCTGCGTGTCCAACACCAGCAAGGAGAACACCTTTCTGCGCTCGGGCATCCACCCGGACACTATTTCTGTCATCCCCAATGCCGTCGACACCTCGGTGTTCCGTCCGCGCTCGCCGCCGCGGCGCCAGCTGTCCGCACCTGGGGTCGTCCCCGCGAAGCCTATGTCTGGGGTCGCCCTGACAAAGCCTAGCTCCAAACCCCTTCACGCACAGGCAGCGGCGGAAGACCCAGGCCGCCGCAAACGGTCCCAGCCACCAGGACCATCCCACAATGTCCAACTAGTAAGCACGCGCAACGTCCAACTAGGACCTAGAGAACCGACCCGTCGGGGGTCGCCTTTGAGGAGACTAGAACCACAGGATGTGAGGCCGGTTCCCTTGAATTCCACTGTAAGTCCGGTCCCCTCCAATGCCCCGAGCTCACCCCGGAATCTCTCACGGCTTCACCAGAGACGACACGAGCCGAACCACAAGCGGACGCCCACCACCCAAGGCCAAGGGCCCGTGCTAACCGGCTGCATCACCGTCGTCATCCTCAGCCGGCTCGTGTACCGCAAGGGCGCGGACCTGCTCGTCCAGGTTATCCCCCGAGTGTGCCAGAAGTTCCCCAACGTCGACTTCATCGTCGGCGGCGACGGCCCCAAGCGCGTGTCCTTTGACGAGATGATCGAGCGCCACCGCTTGCACGACCGCGTGGCCATGCTGGGCCCCGTGGCCCATTCAGACGTCCGCGCCGTGCTCACCCGCGGCCACGTCTTCCTCAACGCATCGCTGACCGAGGCGTTCTGCATCGCCATCCTCGAGGCCGCGGCGTGCGGGCTGCTCGTGGTCAGCACCGCCGTGGGGGGGGTCCCTGAGGTGCTCCCCGCGGGCATGATCGAGCTGGCGCCACCATCGGCCGACGGCATCGTGGACGCGGTCGCGCGCACGCTGCCGCGTGTGGGCCGAGTCGACCCGCATTGGCTCCACGAGCGGGTCAAGGAGCTGTACAGCTGGGGTGACGTCGCGAGAAGGACCGCGCGCGTGTACGACCTGGTCATGCGAGAGGCAGAGGAGCAGAGAAAGCGTGCCGAGGAGGAGGGGGAGGAGGGGGAAGGATGTCGGCGTGCTGAGGAGGCACGAGGGAGCAGAGGAGCAGTCGGGTGGTGGGGTTTGGGGGTGGGATGGCCGGTATCATTTCGAACGCAGCTGCGCAGGTACGCGGGCTGTGGCGCGTGGGCCGGCAAGATATTTTGCTGCGTCGCGGCCATCAACCATGTGCTCTGGCGGCTGCTGTGCTGGTGGCTGCCGGAAGGGGAGATCGACGTCGCCCCGGATTATGGGCCAGGTAGCATAGAGAGTGTGCCCGTTAGTTAGGTGTGCCCGTTAGTTAGGTGTGCCCGTGGCGCTGAGCTATGGGTAGGGAACGCCGCGTGGGGGTTTGGTGGCAGTTTGCTGGGAATGGCTGCGTGCTGCATGGCACCCTGGCTTTCCATAAATTTACATATCCCAGTCCAGCTTGTGGCACTCTGTGTATTAGGCATTTTATTTATTCTATTCATGGTTGGCCCCCCTAGACAAGCCGTCTGGCCGTGGGTCAAGCTTATGGCCATTTAGTGAATTGGCGTCATTTTCTACCGATTTCCCCTCCAATTGTCAAAGGGTAATGGGTTGGGGGCCAACCTGTGTAAGACTAGATAGATAGACATTTCACCATTTTCATAGATATTTCACCATTATCACCACCATCATCCATTCTCCTGACTACTTGCACTCCGTTATTCTTGTCAGTGACTCGATCTCCAATCTAATCTCCTCAATGATAACATTTTACAGCACACGCTAGCCAATAAAAAGGCTAGAACTGCGAAGTGTTGGCATATTGAAAGTTGTGGTTGTCATTTGGATGCATGTGTTCATGCAGGCTAATCATCAAATATGAGGATGCATGCTAAATATGAAGTTCCAGTTGGGGAGATGCTGTCTTGAGCACATTGCAACAGAAGCCTCACATGGTTATAGCCTCTCATTGCGGGGTTGCGGGCGCCACGGCCCACATCACTATATGTTTAGTTACTGAATGCGTGTTACCCCTACCGACTTGGCGTTGGTATCCAATGGTCGCATACTGGCCACTTCGAGTACGTTCAATCGATTTTCAAACACAGATGGTATATTTACGTCCGCATCGCGTCCCGGGGCATGACGTTCCTACTCGATCCAACAAGCTTGCTTTCAGTCGTGGCGCTGCACATTAAGTAATTAATTTAATTCGTTCTCCCGCTGGGGAGTCACGCAGTAGGTTGTCAAATGGTCTATCTCTGGAGGTACAATTAATTAATTAATTAATTAATTAATTAATATCGACTCTGGAGGTACAAGTGGCAGGCTATCTGCAAAAACGTACGTTGAACTAATATTGCTTAGTGACAGACAGGCATTGTTCAAATATCGGGACAATGCGCTTCGACCCTGCTGTGGAGTTCAATGTTTTCACAAGTTGACAGGAAAAACCTGCCGACATGATTGCGGCAGCCAGGAAAGGGTCTTGAATTGGATTGTTTGGATCTGGCTAGAAATTCCTAGATCTAGCATCTCATGCTGGTCCAATTCTCCATTATCAAGGAGACAACCAGCGCAGGCCAGAAATCGGGAGAATCCGGACCATGGTAGCTCCATTATGACCATTTTCGTGGTTCACATGCCTTCCCCAGGTCAGTAACTAGTTTAAGAAAGGTAGGCCGTAGTATAAAATGGGCACGGTTCATTTCTCAAGGCATCCTCTTGAGAATCCGGTTTACGGTAATGTTTACAAGCTCATCTGTTGGCAATGTTTCACAAGACACAAGAGCATTTTGACGTCATTCCTGCTACCACCATGCTCAGCATTTGGTAAAGATGGCAAACTGGGATGAATATCCCAGCTGGAGGGCATCCCCTTGCTGTGTCTGGCCAACCCCCGCAAATTCCACATCATATCCATACTGAGCCGCGAGGCCACGCGCCCACCCCTGGAACTCAGCACGTGTCCATTCGAAGCGGTGATCAGAGTTGCGCAGACCTGGCGGCCCTGATACCCCGTCAGCTGTCATCATGCAGGCCACCCATGCATTGTCATTTAGGACCACCCACGGTACACAACCACATACACCAACACCCGCCATAATGTGAGTGATATCCCATCTGACCATGCAAGTAGCCAGGTGCCCCATCTGACCATGCAAGTAGCCAGGTGCCACGGGCACAAATGTTCAAACGGTTCCCGAAAGGGGAAAAAGAAAAAGAGGCTCCTAAGACTTGTTCTCTTTCGAATTCACTTGTTCTCTTTCGATTTGACTTGTTCTCCTTCCGAGGATACCTCCGTGCCTCATGTGAGTGCAAGTCAGTAACTTGTTCTCCTTCCGAGGATACCTCCGTGCCTCATGTGAGTGCAAGTCAGTAACTTGTTCTCCTTCCGAGGATACCTCCGTGCCTCATGTGAGTGCAAGTCAGTAACCACACAAGCAACGCGGTCGACTGGACCATAAACTGAACGGGGAGACGATCATAGAGCTGGCGATTGCCTGCGAATGGCACACAAGGAGCAAGGTCGTTGGCTACGCTACACAAGGATCGTGGGTGCCATGGACTAAGCACAAGGCAGATCCCAACATGGCCCCCCATGCTGTGATTTCCCCCCCATTGTCCAGATATGGTTCTGCTACCTTGTTTACTAACCCCTGAAACCGTCATGGTCACCCATAATCCTGAGACGGTTCTTATACCTTGTACAGTAACCCCCGAGACTGTTCTTTGGCTCTTGCCAGGCGCATGCTGCAGATTTCAGGTTGTTGCCAGATGATGTTTTGCAGTTTCTGCAACTTGTTGTCTGCCCCCAAAGACCATCTGAAGCGTTATACCTGGGTATGAAGATGTACCAAAAAGTTAATACTGGCATCATCGACTTCCCCTTTCCAAACGAGCCATCACTGTGCGACGCCATCGTGCTAATGAGTCAGGAAGCTAATGAGTCAGGAAGCAGCAACTGTCATCAACACGGCTATCACAGTCCATCGTTTCCCATCTATCGCATCCCAGATGCTTAAATATTCAACCGATGACTACCATAACCTTGTTTTAATCATCCACCACCCACACCCGCAGCATATAATGTCTCATCTTCGCCATCACCCACTATAATATATGACGGGCAGTAATATGTGATCAACGTAAGATCTTCTAGAACTGTCGTGTTAAAAGGTAGATTGACGTGTTCAATTAAACTTAAATCGAGACAAGCAATGCTGAAAGACATGAATGCCGAATCCCTCGCATGTCATACGCAGACCGTTGGTTGTTAGCATTAGCAGTACGTAGTGTCCCACGCACACCTTATTCCAATAGCCCATGTTCATACACAGACCGGTGGTTGCTAGCATTAGCAGTACGTAGTGTCCCACGCACACCTTATTCCAATAGCCCATGTTCATACACAGACCGGTGGTTGCTAGCATTAGCAGTACGTGGTGTCCCACGCACTCCTTATTCCGATAGCCCATGTTCATAACAGCCATGCTATACATGACAGCCCTCTGTCATAGATCATCGCTCACACCCTGCAGCTATTGCTTGCATCTAGATGCACACACCTTAATCTACGTATAAGAGCCGGAGAGGCAGCAGATATCACAGTAGCCCAGACTCTACAGTGCTTACCTGGCGGCATGCCCATGGCCATGCCATACTCGTTATTTGGCGTGGACACGATCGCGACACAATAGCCCAGAGTGCATGCTACTACCATATAACAATAGACCTCATTATAAACAGCCCGCACTCGGCTATGCACTTACCGGGTGGCATGCCCATGGCTGCGTTGTACTCGTAATTGGGCGTGGACACGATCACGACATGCGGGCGCATGTAGCCCAGCACGCTGGGCCCCACGCACGCCAGGGGCCCAGGGTCCAGATGCTCCACCACCTCGATCAGGATCGCCGCGTCCAGGCCGCGGCAGCGCGCGTCGCGGTCCGCCAGCGAACCACAGAAGAGCTCCACTGAGGGGAGGGAAGCTTGAACCAGGGCAGAGGGGGAAAAGGCTTGATGAGCCAGGGTGGGTGCACAGGGTCGATGAGCTAGCGTGCGAGCAAAGGGCTGATCAGCCCGTGGCGTCCCAGAGATGGGCGGGTGCTGAGCTGTCTTTGCAGACCTGGGGTCACCCGTCATGAGGCTGCGAGAGCTGGACATACCCTGGTTGCTTGACTGCCGCTCCGGAATGGAATTCAGCCCAAGTGATGCGCCGGCCCGAAACGTCTGGATCTCCACCCATGGCTGCCCATCGTGATGGACCTCTTCAGGGGGCAAGTCCTGGTGACCACCGTCGTCAGGGGTCACGTTGCCATCTGGGCACCGTCCGGGATAAAAATTTGACGCAAAGGTTTCACGTGACAAGTCAACCATGGGCACCATGTCCTCCACACGCTGGTCACAAACCGCTCCTCCCGACGCGTTTCCATCTTGCTGACCAGCAGCAGTGCCAGCATTCTCACATGCCACTGAAGCAGCGCCCATTCCAGCAGCCTCAGGGGCGGCAGCAGCAGGTAGAAGGGTGCCAGGGCCACCAGCAGGGGTGATCGGGGCCCAGCCACCCCCGAAAACAGAGACGAGGTCCCCCCCTGGCGACAGCTTGCGGTGCAACACGCGCGCCAGCTTGCGCAGCGGGGTGGCGTCGACGTCCAGGCCAATGAGTCGGGGGATCTTGCCAGACGCAAGTAGGGGCTCCAGCACTGCGCCGCAGCCGCAGCCCACATCGATCTGGAGGAGTTGTTGTGTGTTCATGACATGAGGACACGGTCCATGCGGCGACGGGATAGGTCGATTTTTGTGGCCTATGGTCGATAGGTCGAGGCTACGAGACAAGGGGTGCAATGTCATCAAGGTCAGGGGATGCCCAAAGTGCTTACTTCCTAGCCATAAGGTCATCCGCCAGGGTTTTAAGTCAAGGCTCTCAGGCAGCAAGGGTTTTAAAAAACTGGTGGTCCTGCGGCCACGAGGCAAGAGACATTCTCCTATATAGAGGCAAGAGGCATTAGATAGGAATATGCATGGATGCATATAAGGATATATACAAGAATGCTGGATGTAAGAATGCTGGATGTATGGATGCTGGATGTACGGATGCTGGATGTAAGAATGCTGGATGTAAGAATGCTGGATGTATGGATGCTGGATGTACGGATGCTGGATGTAAGAATGCTGGATGTAAGAATGCTGGATGTAAGAATGCTGGATGCAAGAATGCCGGATGCAAGAATGCTGGATATGTATACTACTATATGAGAAGATAGAGGCAAGAGACGCTATGGATATCGTGCAGGAACCCAACCAGCAGGGCCGTAGCAGGACTGTTAGCAGCGCTGTCCTGCTATTGGCTATTCTTGATACTAGTACAGCACTATTCTTAATACTAGTACCGTACTATTCTTAATACTAGTACAGTACTATTCTTAATACTAGTACAATACTGTGCTGCGACTCGACTATTCTTAATACCGCCCTGCTTCCAAAAGGTAACAAGGTACTGGGGAAAGAAATAACGGCGATGAGCTTGCAGCGCAGCTTTTCCCACCAGAGTTGAATAGGCCAACCTGACTATTACTTTTTCCTGACTTGCTTAGCCCCCCACAGCTCTCCAGCCTTGCTACAGACCTTAGCAGCTTATGACACTGTGACCTCCAGACGAGGGCCCGTGGACTGATGATACCTACGTGATCAACGCACGTGGACCATTTCGCAATCAACACAATCACGTAGGCTTGTACCATGAATCATGTACGTAAGTCTGCATCTTATTATGCGGGGTGAGCTGGTGCACATTACTAGCCTGCCCTCGCGGCTGGCGTGCGTGACATAGAGCGCGCAGTCGTTAAATTCACAAGAAAAAACGCGCGCTTTCATGACTACATGGAATTGACCATCTGCCAATTGTGTCGCTTCCCCATTTACATCATACAGATGTAAAACGTGAGAAAAGGTGGACACACCCTGTGCACCCTGTCCACCCTGTGCACCCGCGAGGGACAGCAACCGACCATGCTGAGGGAACATCACAAGACTGTCAGCCATTGACATCACAATAAAGAACAACAAAAACTGACGTAGAAAGAACAAGAAAGACGGAAAGACAACGAAACATGAAACGACGTTGCGTCATAGTGGAACCCGCTGTACCCACCAGGGACCCCAGGGCGCCCTTGCTTGCCAGCACATCGAGCACGAGCGCGATGCGCTGGCGCGCGAGCGACGGTGTGAAGACCCGCTCCTCCACCCGCTGCTCGGGGGGGAGGTCGAACCCAGTCAGCGTGAGGTGACAGGTGGCGCGCAGGCGAGGAGTGAAGGAGTAACGCGGAGGGACCGCCAGGCGGATGTGCCGTGTGGCGCCAGCTGTCATCCCAGCCACACATCTGTGGCAGACAGGAGGGTTGCGGCCAACAGGGGTTTGAGAGCGGAGTCAGAGGTGCTAGGAATGATCAGGGCCGGAAAAAGCTGAAAGGAAATGTGCAGCTGCGTTAGAGGCAGCCTGCAGTGCCCTAAGAAGAGAAACGGTGTCTTACACAATCTATGAAGTGCTGAACCCACTAGGCAAATTTCTACAAGAGGGACAGTGATGCCAAAAAGAAAAATGGATGCAAATTCTGGCAACAAGCAAATCAAGGAAGGGAGGCGGGAGGCAGGAGACAGACGCACATCTATATGCAAGCTCGCAGACCAAGATCTCGATAAATTGAAAATCTCCAATTATAAGTCACAGTGGTTTAATTTATTGAAGTCACCGTGGCAGGTATGCCTTAGCTCGTGCATGCCGCTACCCTGGTACCCAGTTGCAGCAAGCAATGCTCCAAGTAATTTAAGACTGTTGAGAACAGTACCAGGAAGTCTGGCTGGGCAAGGCAGCTTCGAAGTGCCTGGTAAAGTATTGCCAAGCAACGTGGCAGCTGTTGTCCTTTAGCAAGCATGCACTCAGCCGTTAGAGACGAGTTCATACCAACACACAAGCTTCCTTAAGTAATATTGGTCTTCATAAGCACCATTTGCCTTCCCTGAGTACTATTTGCGTGGCTGCCTGCCCGCCTGCCCGCCCGCCCGCCCGCCGCCGCCCGCCCGCCCGCCCGCCCGCCCGCCCGCCCGCCCGCCCGCCCGCCCGCCCGCCCGCCCGCCCGCCCGCCCGCCCGCCTGCCCGCCCGCCCGCCCGCCCGCCCGCCCGCCCGCCTGCCTGCCTGCCTGCCTGCCTGCTGGCCTGACTTACTTAGGTGTGTTTATACGCAAAACCCTACTTATAGCCAGTGTGTGTCGTTCCGCGCCTTGGCAGTCTGCCGTGAAGTAGCTCCCCTACACGCATGGTGCCACGGATGAAAGCAGTGCGCCGGTGTCGTCGCCAGGCAGCAGTGAAATGACACACAAAGCTTGTCTCAGCAGGCAGACATGCGGACACACCTGTCGATGTCACGGAGCACGCCTCCCGCGCCCAGCGCAAAGGTGAAGCCCCGCTGCGCGTCCAAAATGTCACCCTCGGGCTGGCATTGACGACGTGAGATGGCAACCGCAGACAAGGAGTGTACCGAGTTGAATATACAATATGTTACCGAGACCGGATTTCATGTCTCCGGATCTCATGTTTCGTGTCACTGAGATGCAAAATGGGAAGCAATTTTATGTCTCCAGGATTTCATCAGCAGGCGGGAAGACAAGCCTTCGGTGCCCCTCCCTTAACCTCAAGAGGCGGCAGTAGACAAAACTTTTGAAAAGACAGGTCCATAGACATACAAGCTGAGTTAGCCCAAGTCATCCCCAGTCGACACAAGGGTTTGCCATCGTGTCTGTGAACTAAAACACAAAAGAACAACAAGGAAAGCATAGGCCAATGGATACTGGTAGAAAACTAGGGGAACCGTTTAAGAAAAAAAAAATCAATCACAGACCCCCAAAACCAGGGTCACAAGGAGGCACTTTGACCTTTAACGGAGCCCAGCATGTTGCAACCAGCTGCAAGGATCGCCTACATCATGCCCGCACTCTCGCCCCAGGTCAATCCCGACTCACCCCCTGCAACGCGTAGTCCACGCGCACCAGGGTGCCCGCAGGGGGCAGGTCTCCCTCATCTTCCTTCTCTCCCCCTGGCCCCCCAGCCCTCATTGTGTCCGACAGGGCATTATTGCCCTGCTGCCCCGGCAGCTCTCCGGCCTGGCCGGCCATGCTGTCCCCTTCACTCATCCTGGCATCCGTAAACGCAGCCACCACTTGCACCCCCAAGGGTTCACTCGCATCCCTGGAGGCACCCTGCGGGTTGTAGTAGTCTTCCCAGAAGCGCTCCACGCCGCCACCATGCCGGCACACGACGCAGACGGGCGACATCAGGGCTGCTTCATTCTGTTCTGCTGCGTCGAGCCACAGGCGATCCCCCCCCGCGTCTTCCCCTGCGGTGTCTGCACCCTTGCTCCTAAAGCTTTTGTGGTGATTTAAAACCTGCTCCCCCCCATCGGTTGGCATGGGCCGATCCACGCTCCCACTTGATGGCATAGTACAAGAAATGCTGGCGTCGGTGAGTCCCTGCCGCGCCCGCAAAGCGCGAGCATCTCGCAATGACATCCTCCCACTGCAGGTGCCCATGTCGGCGACGTCATTGATGTCGGTACGATCGCCCTGCATACAATCATCATGCTCTCGCTGCTCCTCTCTGTCAGCCTCTTCATATATGTTTGAGGTCTCGTCTCGTACTGCTGGCGCCGCGCCCGGCTCTTGGAACCGCGAGGCCAGGACGCCCCACAGGGCCTCGAGTGCTGCCGCGTGCGACGCGTCTGCTTTGCTGGCGAACGCGCGAGGGCTCGTCCAGCGGCCGATGATGGGAGCCTCGGGAGCTGCCCCCTCAACTGCCGCCGCGTTCTTGGCATCCTTGGCAGGACCTTTGCTTCGCTTGTTTGTAACTGTCATGCGTTTGGCCCAGGGGACGCAAGTAGACAGCACAACACGCGTTGGGAGCATAACAGGCGTGTGGGAGAACTTCCACGGCCATGCCTTGCAGATTGATCACTCGTTTGCACACTGATCAACATATCGGCCGATCGGCCCAGGGGTGAAGGGAGCACAATAGGCAGTGCAACGGTTTCCCAAGGCCCACGGTGGATTACATCAATACGCGGATGTTCTCAAATGGCTACCATGAGTGCCATGTAGAAAAAAAAACTAATACATACTGTGGGGTCGGGTCCTGTGGGGTCGGGTCCTGTGGGGTCGGGTCCTGTGGGGTCGGGTCCTGTGGGGTCGGGTCCTGTGGGGTCGGGTCCTGTGGGGTCGGGTCCTGTGGGGTCGGGTCCTGTGGGGTCGGGTCCTGTGGGGTCGGGTCCTGTGGGGTCGGGTCCTGTGGGGTCGGGTCCTGTGGGGTCGGGTCCTGTGGGGTCGGGTCCTGTGGGGTCGGGTCCTGTGGGGTCGGGTCCTGTGGGGTCGGGTCCTGTGGGGTCGGGTCCTGTGGGGTCGGGTCCTGTGGGGTCGGGTCCTGTGGGGTTGTGTATGATGAGCCGTCGCACATCTTATTCTCCAGAGGTGGCATCCGCGTCAAACGGCACGCTTGCTGGAGTGACCGGTATATCACAGCACGCAAACAGGCTGTTCTTGCAGGCTCAGGCTTACAAAAGTCATGACAAATAATTGTACAATGCCGGACACCGGTAAGAGTGATGGTCAGACATCATGCTTGCAGTGAGCAGGACATCACGGGACGCAAAGCGCTGCATGACGCGCCCCGTATTGAAGCATGACAAGATTTCGCGAAACAGCAAACCGTTCCCGCTCCAACAGCCACACGCACGCACGCAAGCAATTCGTTGTTGTTTTGAGAGGAGACACCCGAACAGTTCAAGTAAGGATTCACCACGTCATGCCCCAGCTGGGCAGTCAAACAAAAAGAAAAACGAGAGGGAAAAACTAGAAAGATGCGCCCAATATACCTTGTCCTTCCTGCATCGTCGCCGCCCCCAAAGCCCCGCACCTCCCGCAGACGACGCGGTGCCTGTGGCCCTTCCCGTGCAGCGCAGGGTGTCCCTGGAGCACCACCTCCGCGAGGTAGCCTCCACAAGAGCGTGCCGGTGCCAGCACATGGTTGCTGGCGGTGGCGGGCGGGTGCATAATGCCTGCTGCGTGTGCGAATATGGCGAGGACCCACAGAATAGAAACGAGAGAGTAGAGCAGCACGAGGTAGAAAATAGTTGCACAAGTATTTTAAAGTGAAAAAAAGTTGTACAAATATTAAAAAAGTGAAAAATAGTTGCAAGTATCGAAAAGTAAGGATACCACCGCAAGAATTAAACTTTAAGGATAGTAACAAGGACACAAAAAGGTAAGGACACCCCCGCAAGTGCCCAGCGTTTTGCAAACATGGCAGATCGCACAGGCGATGATACGCTCAGTCGGCTGGTTTGGGAGAAAAAAGGGCTTGCTTCATGCACTACATGCTATGCACTGATACTCAACGTGTGAACACTTATCAGCAACCGGTTGTGCTATATTACTTTATTATTTGCTATCCGTAATCAACACATGAATGCTTACCGGCACCCACTGTTGCTGCACTACTATCGTGTGCACTGCATGAATGCTTACCGGCACCCACTGTTGCTACACTACTATAGTGTGCACTATCGGTGGTCACTGCATGAATGCTTACTGGCACCCACTGTTGCTACACTACTATAGTATGCACTATCGGTGGTCACTGCATGAATGCTTACCGGCACCCACTGTTGCTACACTACTATAGTGTGCACTGCATGAATGCTTACCGGCACCCACTGTTGCTACACTACTATAGTGTGCACTATCGGTGGTCACTGCATGAATGCTTACTGGCACCCACTGTTGCTACACTACTATAGTATGCACTATCGGTGGTCACTGCATGAATGCTTACCGGCACCCACTGTTGCTACACTACTATAGTGTGCACTGCATGAATGCTTACCGGCACCCACTGTTGCTACACTACTATAGTATGCACTATCAGTGGTCACTGCATGAATGCTTACCGGCACCCGGTTGTGCTACGGTGTAGCTGGGCGGCTTAAACTGCAGCTGGTCGCAGATGTCATGGAGGAGAGCCTTGGGCATCTTGCCCTGCACGACACGCACGGGAAGACATTGGTACGAGGAGGAGGGTTGACGTTGGAGTTGAGGGGCCCACGACGAAAAGAAAAACCGGGCAGTGAGCTCAGGCATTCGTGAACAATGCTCCCAGACTCATGCTGGCAAGCGAACATTGACATCCGCACAGTAAGTTTCCAAACTATGCCGAGTTCAAACCAGCGTTGTATCTGTGGGAAGAAACTCCAATGGACCAAAACCAAGAAATGTATTGCAGGGATCCTGTTATCACAACATCCATTATAACAGCTAGCACAGACGGCAGGGATCCTGTTATCACAACATCCATTATAACAGCTAGCACAGACGGCAGGGATCCTGTTATCACAACATCCATTATAACAGCTAGCACAGACGGCAGGGATCCTGTTATCACAACATCCATTATAACAGCTAGCACAGACTGCAGGGATCCTGTTATCACAACATCCATTATAACAGCTAGCACAGACGGCAGGGATCCTGTTATCACAACATCCATTATAACAGCTAGCACAGACGGCAGGGATCCTGTTATCACAACATCCATTATAACAGCTAGCACAGACTGCGGGGATCCTGTTATCACAACATCCATTATAACAGCTAGCACAGACGGCAGGGATCCTGTTATCACAACATCCATTATAACAGCTAGCACAGACTGCGGGGATCCTGTTATCACAACATCCATTATAACAGCTAGCACAGACGGCAGGGATCCTGTTATCACAACATCAATTATAACAGCTAGCACAGACGGCAGGGATCCTGTTATCACAACATCCATTATAACAGCTAGCACAGACGGCAGGGATCCTGTTATCACAACATCCATTATAACAGCTAGCACAGACGGCAGGGATCCTGTTATCACAACATCCATTATAACAGCTAGCACAGACGGCAGGGATCCTGTTATCACAACATCCATTATAACAGCTAGCACAGACGGCAGGGATCCTGTTATCACAACATCAATTATAACAGCTAGCACAGACGGCAGGGATCCTGTTATCACAACATCCATTATAACAGCTAGCACAGACGGCAGGGATCCTGTTATCACAACATCCATTATAACAGCTAGCACAGACGGCAGGGATCCTGTTATCACAACATCCATTATAACAGCTAGCACAGACTGCAGGGATCCTGTTATCACAACATCCATTATAACAGCTAGCACAGACTGCGGGGATCCTGTTATCACAACATCCATTATAACAGCTAGCACAGACTGCGGGGATCCTGTTATCACAACATCCATTATAACAGCTAGCACAGACTGCGGGGATCCTGTTATCACAACATCCATTATAACAGCTAGCACAGACTGCGGGGATCCTGTTATCACAACATCCATTATAACAGCTAGCACAGACGGCAGGGATCCTGTTATCACAACATCCATTATAACAGCTAGCACAGACGGCAGGGATCCTAATGGTTGTTGAAGCATGGACTGCCTTTCAGTACACCTCACCTTACCAGGCTTTGTTAGCAAGCAAGGAGGACAAAACTTTGCCCTATGACAAGAGCTAGGGAGATTGTGGTAAGTTCAATATTGCAGCAGTAGAAATCCGTTGATAATTGTTATTTTAGCAAACAACGGCAGAAAATACATAGGAGTTTGTGATAATATAGCCAGCTGTTGTCATGCAACCCAACCCTTTACCTGCCAGCTGTCGCCCCCCCGGAACGCAGAGGGCAATTGACAGATCAACGCCCCGTTGCGACTTTGTCGGTATTGGCCCAGCGGATGGCGCGCCAGCAGGAGCCTGCTTGACGGGAAATAGTTTTATGCGAGTGGAGACATAAATTTAAAATAAAACGATCATTATTCCACGCAAAGGTGCGAGCCCACGCAAAGAATGAGAATGGGTTATCAGCAGCTCGATATGTCAGCCAAGAGCATCGGCAGAAAAGAAAGTTGCTGTCTAGAGTAGGAATAGCAGAAGACTTCAGAAGAACTTTTAGCAGCGCTAGAAAACTGATTAGCAGAGACTTCAGCAGACACTTTTACAGAATGGCTACGCCCTTGCCTTTAGTCAAAGAAAGCGTTCAGCATTCTGCTGGGAGACAACAGTGCCCTGCAGGGTGCAGGGACAGATAAAAACATGCTGAGGGGGGCAGGGAATGCTAGGCATGTGTGGTAGATGTGAGACGGAAGTAGGAAGGTGAGCTGAACAGCCTCCATGGTTTACCGGTCACTGGCTAGTTGTGACAATTCAAAACAAGAAGGGGTTGACCTTGAAAACTACGGATGTCTAACCTATTTTTCGGTGTGTGTGCGCGCGTGCACGTGCGCGTGTGCGAGTGTGTGTGTGCACGTGCTGTGAGCAATGACAAGTGGCCATCCACGAAGCTCCGTTCCGTCCCAGTACCCAGTATTCTCAGAAGGGTGAAACGACACGGCAATAAAAAGACTGACCACACAATAGGAAAGAATGTGACGCGCAAGGTCTTATCAGCGTGGGCAGGGGATGCGAGCAGCTGATGTGATGCAAACGAGAAAAGCGGCGATGACACCCACGCTTGCACGTCGTCCTCTCCGATGTCCATGAACACCACCAAGGGGACGCCGTCCAGATAGGAAGGGCCGACGCACGCGATGACGGCATCCCCTTGCACGAGGCAGCGCGCCAGGTCGCTGGCACGCCAGTTGATGCAAATGCTGGCATCCGCCCTGTGGCCATCCATACTGGTCCCCCAGCTGGCATCGTGGCCCGCGCTCCCCCCAATGTTCCCGGTCCCGCCTGGCTGCCCTGCCCCATGTGCATCTCCATCCTCGCTGCGGTTTGACACGTCACACACGCCACGAATGTTTGACTCCGCGCACACACTCCTATTTATATCGACACCGCGCATCGGATCGCCTGACAAGTGGCCAGGTGGGTCCCTGGAATGGCCAAGTCCGTCGATGTTCATGCACGCGTCCTCTGGACCATCAAGCGCGTCCGCCATCATCTCGCAGTCGCAGTCGCAAGGCGTGCCGGATGCAAGCTCAGGGCTTGCCTGGGTCACGGCTCCAGTTGCATCATTGCGCCTGGCATGGGACGGCGCATTCGGGACATGTGTGCTGCTGCTGGCCCCGGCACTGGTTTGGTTGCTTCTGGCAACCGAGCCAGTGCTGCCGTGGTGGCTGCTGCCAAAGTACACGCGACAGGTCTTCATGAAGGACGCGCTGGCGGGCCTGCTCGCTCGTGAGATGCATGTGCGTGTATGGTGGTGTGTGTGTCATCAAAAGATGAGCTAATATTAGTATGATTGTCTATTATTAGCGCGGGGGGGTTGCGGGCGCAAGACACAGCACCGCCCGCCCGCATGACACAAGTGCATGTCATGACAAGGATGCTCCTACTTCCCAAACATTACCATTTTTATGGGAAGCCTGGGGGTAACAATGAATATGATAGTATGATACAGAAGTCCAATATATTATTACATAGAAGTACAATATAGTATGATACAGAAGTACAATATAGTATGATATAGTATAACATAGTAGTAGTATAGTATGCTATAATAGTAACAGATGTCGCCTGGCCTAGTTAGAGGTATCAGCTTGGATCGTTTGATGGAAGCGGAAGGCTGCGTGTGATGGTCAGTCGGGAATGCAGTAAAGCGCCACATGGACTGGCGGTGGGTCGGGGGGAATGGGCACTGATTACCACCGCGGTCGGTCGGGGAGAACGGGCGCTGACTGCTGCCAGTACAACTATGCAGGGGGGGTGGCGGGACTGGTTACTGCATAAGGAGGGAACGCGTGCGAGGCACAATCCATTCCTGCCCTGGTCCCTATATAGCTCGTGCGCGCGCGTTTACACAGGAACCGTCCTGGACTCTCCACATGTGTGTGGTCACTATAGTATCGTATCCTGTGTGCGTGTGTGGTCACTATAGTACCGTATCGTGTGTGCGTGTGTGTGTGTGTGTGTGTGTGGTATACCAACGGGGGGCCTATCATCCTGGCACCACAGACACACACACAACACACACACACACACACATGCGCATGCAAGGCACGAGGGAGAACATCAGACACACCGATGCGGTTCACGTCATCGTGAACGCACCTGGAAGCAGCGACCTCCCCCACTGGCACCCCCAGCTCCCTGGCGATCTGCTGCACGTAGTGGCCGTCCCCACACACTGGCAAACGCAACACCTGCAGGGGGTTCCGCCAATCCGCCGGTATGTAGACCATCTGATACGTCTGGCTCAGGGGAGAGCCAGGGACGATCGGCTTCCCGTATTGGCTGGGTGCCTTCGGGGTTATGCTCCCCTCAGTGGTGAGGGTGCTGGTGTCGAGGGGTAGGTCGCCAGGAGTGGACATGGTACCAGCTGACTTTGGAGTCGCGGCTTCCTGCTTACAGGGAAAAAGAAACATCCAGCACATTGAGAATCCATACATAAATAGAAATTTGATATGAATCCTGGCTACCTTATTCTTATTCTTGTTCTTCTTCCGATACTGGGCAGCCGACCATTAGTTCGTGCTCAAGGATGCAACCAGGGTCCAGGGTTCAAGTCCTCCGTGTGAGGCAACTTATCTACATTAGCTTAAACCATGCTCATTTGTACCAATGAAGCACTGTGCAAAGATAAGAAAGGCCATGACGAGCACCATCGGGCCCTTGGCCCCTTACCGTACGTTGCATGAAAATTGGAGCGAGCAGCAGCTTGAGAGCGAGGAAGACACGCCACTCAAAGTCCAAACCAAAAACCTGTCCTAGTAATTCGTGAAGGGTGTATTCCCCGTCATCATCTCGCCGCTGGAAAACGAGCCAGCTGCAGCAACAGCAGCAGCAACAGCACAGGGTTAGGGTATAGGGCAGCTTCGACCGCGGCAGTGCCACCGCTGCCCGAGGCAAGCCCTACCTAAAGCTTGCATCTCTTACCCCCACCAACAAGTTGTTGGACTCGGCGTCGGTCCTAGTGGAGGCAGCAGTGTCGCCATCGCAGTGGCAGCAAAGAATCGCGGTTCGCTGAACAAAGTTTCCTTAGCGTGCGATGGAAGGATCTTGTCAGTGCTCAGGAAGGATAGCGGCTACCTCTGGGTTTACAGAGCCTGGCATGACGAACATTTTTCAGGCCGCTGCGGCCTGAATCTGATCTACGCCAAGTCTGGTCACCCTTAGGTTACAAGGTTAATAGAATCATATTTGAAGCTTAGAATGTGTTATTTGCACAAATATATTTGCATAGAATGTGTTATTTGCACAAATAAAACATCACACACACATACAAGAACGCGATAGAAAACTAGTGTCATATAGAAGACTCGTGTCGTATTGTCCACCAACCTGCCACCACCAACCTGCCGACCAGCAACCTGCCGACCACCAACCTGTCCACCACCAACCTGCCCACCCCCCTCAAGGGCAGCAGCCCACCTGCTTGGCAGCGGCGGCTTTGTCGCGTTCCCTGGCTGCCCTCTCTTCATCCCTCCTGCGGCGCTCCTCCACCGTGAAGTGCACCATCAGCAACTCATTCAAACGCGGGTCGACCCGCCCGTCTTGTACCATCGTCGACGCTGCGGCTGCACCTGCTGGGGCATTGTCACCTGCTGGGGCACTGTCACCCATGGGGCCTGCCTGCCCGTCTTGTGATGGAGTCAACCTGGTTATCGGGTGGGCACTGTCTACTGGCGCATCCTCACCCATCGGTCCGGTGCCGAGTCCCTGGGCAGCAGCCCTGCCCTGCTCCCCTTCAATGCTCGTTGGGGCAGCGGACTCACTCTTGGCCCTCTTAGAACGATCCTGCGATTGGAAAATGTGGGGGGGGGGCGGGGGAGGCAGCATCAAGGCATGCGAGCGCGAGTGCATGTGCGAGGGAGGAAGCATCAAGGCATGCGAGCACAAGTGCATGTGGGAGGGAGGCAGCATCAAGGCAGAGCGCGAGTGCATGTGGGAGGAAGGAAGCATCAAGGCAGAGCACGAGTGCATGTGGGAGGGAGGCAGCATCAAGGCATGCAAGCGCGAGTGCATGTGGGAGGGAGGAAGAATCAAGGTATGCGAGCACAAGTGCATGTGGGGGGGAGGAAGCATCAAGGCAGAGCGCGCCAGTGCATGTGGGGGGGAGGAAGCATCATGGCATGAGAGCGCAAGCGTCCCGACCAACCGGTCACACTGCGCTTACTTCACGCTACTACTTGTTTCCTGGTTTTCGCGTCGGTAAGCTAAACGCCGGCAACAGCTGCCAGCCGCATGCACTCAAGAATAGGGCCTACTGAATGGGGAGTCAGCGGCTTCAAGGCCCCAGAAATGCTCCACGTACCGGGTCATCCCATTCTGGGCGGGAGCTATCCGCGGTGGCTCGTTTCCACAACAGGCCCGCATCATCCAGGTACACGCATGACAGCGCGCCGCCAGTTTGCCCCTGGGCACCAGGGAACTCGAGCTGGCCCTGGTTACTGGCATCCCCGAGGATATCCCGGAGTTTAAGTGGACCATCGCCGGCATTAGCATCCCAGGTGGTGGTCGTGAACGACGGAGCGGGACACCCGCTGCCACCAGGTGGCCGCTCGGAGCCTGATTCCGCGGTAGAGAGCGCCCGCGTGATGAGATCCAGGCACCTGCCAGGGTGCAGGTCGCACAGGGGGTCCAGAAGGAGACACCTGGCCTTGACTCCGGTGTGCACGTTGGCGACCAGGCAGAGGGGCAGGCCACCCCTGCAGGCCTGCCTTGCGAGGAGATGCTGCAGCCGGATGGCCGAGTTGGACGCAAACGCCTGCACAGGAAACAATATCCATGCAAGAAATGATGGTAAAAAACGGAACATGAAACGATCATCATATTAGTCTCAGTACTGACCGCATAGTGGCGTAGTGCGCCCAAGCCGGAAATCCTCCCCCCCACCCCCTCCATTGTGCGACGCATGGAGGGCGCAGGTTGTTTCCGTCGTTTAAAATACCCAATTCCAATTGTGCAGCGCGTGACAAAGGCAAATGGGACATGGGGGGGAATGGATTGGGGGGGTCCATCCCGTTGATGGGATCTCAAAAGGGGGGCGGGGGAGGGGGGCCGAGACGGGATACTGGCTTGTTGCTATGAACTGTACAACCATGTATGGTGACCACTCGGTGTCTAGACAGTAACCGTAGATCGACACACGCGCTGTTCGGTATGGGCAGGCAGCCGTTAATCTATTTTTATGTATTTATGTAGTAGTGTTATGGAAAGCATAACCGTGGTCGTTCGGTTTCATTTTTTGTACTAAATAATAATAATAACAATAATAATAATAATGTGCCAATTGAGATCTTGAGATAATTAAATGAGAGAGAGGCCAAGCCCGCCAGGTGTAGGACAGTTTCATGCTTTAAACATGGCGGACCGTGTTGTATAGGATACATTTAGTTCTAGAGAGAGGGAGAGGTTTGGCTGTGGGAAGCTGAAGGGAAGCGGGAGAAGCTAACATCTTGGCACCGCCACGATGTAGACACGGGTATAAGGGGTGTGCGGTGACTGCAGTCCCCTTGGTGGTTGTAGCCAAGACAAAGGGCTTAAGGTCCAGGATTGTCGATTTGCAAAGAAATATCATAAGAAATATAATAAGGATTATACAGTGGAAGAAATAATAAGGCATCTTAATCGAGTTCAGGATATGAACAAAGCTACACGGGATGCATGAAGCGAATGATGCGGAGTTTTAAATAAGAAAAAAAAAAACGTAACGATGTTGCTGGTCCAGAATGAATGGAAGATTGCAGTGGCAGCATGCTCTAGTGGCATATGGCACACGTAGCTTACTGCGTTATCCTGTTGGGCGGTCAATTATCACAGCCTAACTGGTTCTATTCATGCCAGGGGCAAACATGGGGTATCCCGCAGACAGGGGTCTGTGTACTGGCCGACCTGGATGTCGGCGCAGGCCAAACACATCCACCATACATGCCCACAGACATGGGGGGCTACACCGTATTAAAAGTTGAAACAAGAAGCAGGAACCGCGCTAACCTATCTGCAATTAAGTTCTCTGTAGTCCAGGGTATATCCTCAGAGTGGGAGCGGAGGAATAGAAAAAGCACCTAGGTAAGCTGTGCACCTTATCGGAGAAGAAGCTCTCGATTTCCTTTCGAAGCTCCGCCCATGGGTCGGTCTCCTCCGCAGGCGCAGCCGATGCGTCACCAGTATTAACTCCGGGCGTGGACAACTGGGTGATGTCGGGGAATTTGGAGTGGGTACAGGTAAACTTCAGCACATTTTAGTAAGAACGCCGATTGGGTTGCAGATTGTGCGACAAGTCTAGACATTTGCATCATTTTCGCTCAGGTTCCAGCTTACCTCCAACCAGGCTAATTCTGCGGCTTTCTGCTCTGCGTCTGCCTTGCGAGAGCAGCGGTTGGCTGGAATGTCTGACTCAGGAAATCGACGGCCGTCTGGCAACGTGACCACTGCCGCGAAGAGGGGTGGGGGGCCAGGATGGGGAACAATGTCGTAAACTGGTGGCTTCTTGAAAACTCTCATGCAATGACTATACAGATTGGCCTTAAACGGCAGACCCATGTCGGAGGCACTTGCTATGGACCCAACGCCTCGGGGTAGCGCGTCCACACCGTGCTTTTCTTATGAAGGTGACCAGATAGTATAAATTAGTAAAAGTTGCATGCCTGATCACAATTCAAGAGCACACTGAGCCCGTTGTTTTGTTTGCCACATTGCAGCCGCATCCTGTGCGTATTCTCCGTGGCGATGTGTTGCCTGTTGACCTGCGTGCTCGCCTGTTTTGAGCACAGATTACCACGGCGTACCCTTACAAAACCGATATGATTATTTTTCCTGTTGTAAACCAGCCAGCTATATCATTTGTGGTTTAGCTCATAGCTCTTACCACTTCATCAGTGATTCAGTGTCGACTGTCCACTGGAACACTGTCTTACCGCTTATGTACCGGGGTTACCAAGATCTCGAACTGGCGGGAATATCGGGCAGTCGACACCGAACGGTAACGTAGTTCGCTTACACGTGTCGCCAAGAACGTGACCACAGTCACCTATGGCAGAGCCACAGCAAAAGACGTACAACGACATAAAATGACACACCCCAACCAACGGGTCTTGTCAGTCGTCACCCAGAAGTCGCCCGACGCGACTGCCGCTGTATGTCACGCGTCATATTTCGCAAAATTCCTCGAGGACATCTTTGTGGTATAGTGCATCAAAGGATGGGGACGTTGCGTTTGCGGTCGTCGGTGTCGGGTGTGCAGCTGGCGACGTCCAGGCCCTGCTGGCATGAAGCGTTGTGAGACCGTCCTGTCATGGTCGGAAGGGGTGCACGTTATTTTGAGGCAAGCGGGACGAAGAAGACACACAGAAGAAAATGCCGCCTAGCTCATAAGCACACGCTCAATGGTTCCGGCTCAGATTTGTAGATATGCATGGATTGCAGGCAGTAGCCGAGGCTTCTATTGGGTCGCCGTCATAACCTTGATCAGCTTGGCTGGCAGTAACCTGATCTACAATCGAGCATGGCCGCAATGTGCAAGACGATTCGAAGCCAAGAGAGCGAGAGCCTTGCCAGACCGCGCCGAGAGTCACGATCCCGGTTATTGCTCCACGTGGAACGAGCTGGTCTCGTCATGGCCGCATTCCGAAATCGCCCAGGATTCCAAGCAAACACCTTCCATTGATCGTGACGGCGGCCTCGCCCTCCCTGGCCGCATAACAAGCAGCCATGCTCCGCCAGAAGCCCCCGGACCGCGCCAGCCTGGGATCCCCCAGCAGGCGGAGGAAATCCCGACGTCAGACCTCGAAAGCCCGGGGATACGTGCTGACAACGGGACCGCCTCGCGGGGAGAGGACACGTCAGAGGGGCGCTCCACGTGGACGGATCCCGAGAGCCTCGAGCCCAGTGGTCCCGCGAGCATCTCTCTGTTCACGCTGATCCCCGACATTGACCAGGACTGGCGTGCATACAAGGCCCGCATGGCCTGCATGGACGGTCAACATGCACACCCATACACGGGTCAGCAGCCATGCCCATGCATGGGTCGGCCACCACACCTACGCCCACAACCACACGCTGCTGCTGGCGGTCGGTTCGAGTTCGACAGCGTCGCTGGCGATGATGACCTGGCAGCAACCCAGGTGTCCTCCTCCTCATTCTCGTGCCCAGGTTGTGGCTGCGGTGGCAATCTGGTAAGCAGTGGCAACAACACGCCGGACCATGCCCCCCCCACCGCTGCCGCGGCTAATTATAGCAGCGACAGCTGCGGCCGCATGCTAATCCTGCACGCCGCCGTCGCCAGCTGGCTCATGCAGCCCTCGGTGGCATCCATCACGCTGCTGGCGTCCCACCCGCGCGTGTGCGATGCCGTGAGGGAGTGGACGTGGACGACCCCCTGGGGGAGCATGAGCACGCCACCAGCACACTCGCCAGCGGCAGCACACCCAGTCCCCTACAGTTCCCCCACCAGTGAAGGTGGTACTGTGTTGCAAAGTAAGCGCCCCGGCGGTGGGAACGCCCACAGCAGCAATGCCAGGGGTGAGGGCAGATACGCAGGCGGGTTACCCGCCGAGGGGGCGGAACCCCGAAGGCATCCACATGAGGAGGGGGGATATGCGGGTGGTCAGCGAGCGGAGGGGGCGGGTTACTCAAGCCATTCCGGTGGCGAGGGAAGCGGGGGACATCATAGCAGGGGCAATGGCAACGGCAGCCCTGGCGACAAGACCGATGGCACGGGCAGTGGACGTGGCGGTGGCGAGGATGGCGTCGGCGGCGATGGCGGTGGCAGCCCAGGGGACGCATCCCCGATGCGTGATCATGAGGGCCTTTCTCCGAAGGGCGCTGAGCGTGAGGATCCGTCTCTGAGACCTGGCCTTGAGCGTGGGGGCCCATCACCGGGATATGACCGCGGCTACAAGGGTGGAGCGATGGCAGGAGGAGGTGACACCCCCCTTGGTAGCAGGCCATCGCCGCAGGCAAGGATGTCAGCACCAACAACACCAACAGCATTGTCACCGTCCGCATGGTCATCGTCGACCGCAACGGCATCCTCACCATGGTTGCCATCCGCAGGAGCACACACGGTAACCCCTGCAGCAGAAACTGAACCAAGCGCGGCAGGCCCTACAGCCACCCAACATGGCACAGGCACGGGCTCACCCACTCCTGCCAGAGCCAGCTTACACCACCCCACCCCTGCATCGTCTAAAGACAACGGGGGCGAACTCCTGGCTGGCGGGGATGCTCGCCCAGCTCCTCGCGCATCGAATGCCCCCACCCGCCCCCGCCTGCAGTGCGTGCCGCTCACGCACCCCGACTGCTTCCGCCCCAGCGTGGCCCCTGGCGTGCCCACGATGGACTGCGTGTTCCGCCAGGGTCTCGCCTCGTCGCCGGCGTCATCTCGCGCGCTCATGTTCGTCAACTCTGACATCATCCTCGCTGGGGAAGATGACGTCGGCGCGCTCGTGGCGGCTGCAAGCAGCGCCTTCCCCCGGTTCCTGGCCGTGGGGCACCGGGTGGACCTAGAGGGGGGCCTCCCTCCGGAGCTTGCCACCTACCGGCACCTGGGGGTAGGGGCTGACAAGCACTCCAAAGGTGGCAGCGGCCGGCCAGGGGAAAAGAAAATGGAGGCCAACCATGGGCTGCAAGATGTGAGGAGCTTGCAAGCAGAGGGTGAGGCAGAACCAGACGGGCGTTTGAGAGCAACTAGCACTGGTCAACATGCAGCTGGCCCTGGAGGTGTCACCCACGCGCCTGGCGCGGCGGTGTCTGACGCGGGTGCAAGCTGGAGCAGGCAGGGAGGGGGTCAAGCTCTGCAGGGACGGGCGACCAGCTCAGTGGAGGATCTGGTTGTCAAGGGGCCGCCGCCGCCAGGACCAGTCGCGCCTGCACCCGCCGCGGCGCTGCCGGTGGCAGCCCGGCCAGGATCCTCTGTCCCTCTCGGGCGCAAGGGGGCGGGCCATGTGAGGTCGCCCCCCCTCCTAGAGCGCCAGGGTTTACATGTTGAACGAATGCTGGGGGGGAGGGGGGCTGGGGGGGAGGTAGGAGGGATTTCAAGGGATGGCACACAAGGGTCGGGGTGGACATCGCGGAAGGGTTGGGAGGAGGGGTTGCGGGAGAAGCTGGGGGCGGCATCCTTCCCATTGAGGGCACTGTCGTTGTCATCTGTGTCGAGGGACACGTCCCGGCCGAACGCATCATCGTCCTCATCATCGTCACCCCAGTCGGCGGCCTGTGGGGACAGGCAGTTGTGGCGGGAAGGGAAGGGAGGGACGGCTAGTGGCAGAGGACGCCAACAGAGGCATGGTCACTCAGGAGGGAATATTCCTGTAGCAGCTCCTAATTGTAGAGCAAAAGCTGGCCACCACCACCAGCAGCAGCAGCAGCAGCAGAAAGGGCCAGCGTTGGATGGCATCGCCAGCTGGCAGCAAGGGGTGCGCCAGGTGGCGGCGGCGCGTGGCTCGCTGCATGGGGAGTTCGGCATCGACTACTTCATTTTCAGCCGCGCGGCGTTCTGCCTGGACGCGGGCGAGGAGGGGCCAGGGACCCTGGCCGCGGGGGGGCAAGGAGAGGGGTCCAAGGGAGAGGCTTCCGAAGAGGACGTGGCCCCACGGGGTGTGCGACGGGCCGATGGCCACATTAGGAGCGCTGTGCTGCCCCAGGGTGCTTCCCCTCAGGCGAATGGCAGTATAAGCATCAGCAGTGATGGTGACGCAGTGCATGCAGGCCGTGGCGTGGGAATGGGTATGGATGATGGGCAGGGGAAGGGTGGCCTGGCGGATGGCCAAGGCCATGCTTTACTAGGGGAAGTAAATGAAGTGGCATCCATCCGGTGTGCGTCATCAGCGTCGGATGGCATGCGTGCGGATGCTGGGGCAGGCGAGCTGCGCCCACGGGAAGACAGGTCGATGGCTGGGGATGAGGAGGCTGAGACGAGGCAGTTGCAGCAGCAGCAGCCGCCACCGCAACCGCCGCCGCAAAGGCAGCTGGCACATCCACGGCAGCAAGGGAGTGAGCTAGGGGTTGCTTATCCGCAGGGGCAAGAGGTGTCGGAAGGGCAGGAAGGGCAGTTGGCCTCTAGCGGCACCGCGCCTTGCTCTTCTTCTTCTTCTTCTTCTTCTTCTTCTTCTTCTTCTTCTTCTTCTTCTTCTTCTTCTTCTTCTTCTTCTTCTTCTTCTTCTTCTTCTTCTTCTTCTTCTTCTTCTTCTTCTTCTTCTTCTTCTTCTTCTTCTTCTTCTTCTTCTTCTTCTTCTTCTTCTTCTTCTTCTTCTTCTTCTTCTTCTTCTTCTTCTTCTTCTTCTTCTTCTTCTTCTTCTTCTTCTTCTTCTTCTTCTTCTTCTTCTTCTTCTTCTTGTGAGCGCCCCTTTTCCATGCTCCCCTTTTTGACCGGCCGTGTCCGTTGGGACCTCTGGCTCCTCTACTCGCTCGCACGCCGCCCCTCCGTGATGGTCATCGACGCCACTGCCGCCGTGACCGCGGTACACCTGAACGCGCCGGGGGTCCCCCTGGACGCCAGCCACCGCCGTGTGGGCACCGACTACAACCTGGCATTATCCGAGGGTCGAGGGGGCGGGACGATGGGGCTGGACACCCGCGAGGTGCCCGCTGGGTGGGTGAATTTCTTCAAGGGCTCGCGGGCAAAGTTGGTCCATGGTGTGAACTCGGCGGATGTGCGGGCAGCATGGGTGACGGAGGGGGAGCTGGCGGGGCGGGGGAACGTGACGGATGGTAGTGCAGACGATGCTGGGTTGACAAGGGTGGCAGCTCCTGGTGCTTCTTTGGGGGAGGAGGAAAGATTGTCCACCTTCTCCTTCTCCTCTTGGGAAGATGGGTCTGCGACCAGGTGGCTATTGTCACAGAACATGTCAAGCCCGAGAAATGGGACAGAGGCATCTCAGCCTGCAGGTCCATGGGGGCATACCAAGGCGGCGCCTGGATCCTGTGTCCCTGATGTCATCGGCGGCTCTCCAGCCATATCGTGTGCTCATGTTGACAGACTGACATCTAGACGGCAAGGGATAGTCTTTACTGCGAATACGGGGGCATTGAAAAGGGCCTGGGATGAGTCAGCTGCAAGTGGCCCGCAAAGTTGAAAGGTGGCGCAACCTGTCAATATCCGGCGTGCTGGCATCCTGCAAGGGCTTGCTGTACAATATTTATCACCTGAGATTGGTCAAGCTTGCGCCAAGTACAGCTATCCTATCCGATCAACTGTTCATATTCTACAGGTTGTATTTATTAATTAAGAACATATATCTTCGTGGGGAGTATTTGTAACACATATCCCTGAGAAGGGGCATATGGTTTTTAATACATTCTGAGCTACAACCTGCAGGTGGTGGATCGACGTGAACCGCCACCTACTCCAGGTGCTCAAGGTGCACCTGCACCACCATGTACAACATGTATTCCAGCATCTCTGAAGCTGCGGACGCGTCATCAACATTTAGATGTTTATTAAAAAATGCTTAGTACAAATCCTGCTGTTGTTGTGACTACTGAGATGCCATGCCCTAGCTATTGCCTAGCCACAATCATCTTCCACCCCATGCCAGGCCTTTTAGGTATATGATACATCATGGTGGTGCAGGTGCACCTTGTGCACCCAGAGTAGGTGGCGGTTTACATCCCCCACTTGCAGGTTGCAGCCTAGAATGTATAAAAAAACATATTCCCCTTCTCAGGGATAAGTATGTGTTACGTATGCCGCTCCCCACAGAGATATGTTACAATTTAATTTACTCTAATTTAATTTAATACTGGGCAACTAAAAGTTAGTTACTGTTATGTACACTCGCTCATAATTATGCTATCTCCTTCCGGTATTGGGGGAAAAATTTTCGGATGTCGCGACCCAAATAGTTATGGCGTCTGCTGCAATTCTTGGCGCATCGTTATTACCTGGAACGCACTAACAGCATATTCGGGACACTCCCGGAGAGATCGCCCGGTAGGGGGGGGGGTCAAGCACCCCCTCCCCCCCCCCTAGCCATGGGAACCCCCCGGGGTTAGGCGGTCAGACCCCCTCCCCCCCCCCTCATTCGATCGTTGCCATGACCCCCGGGGGTCAAAGGGGGGGGGGGGGGGGGGGGGGTAATGAAGGCCGGCTTGCTCCCCCCCCCCCCCCCCCCAGCTTCCCCCCCGCCTCTCCCCCCTTCGACGTCCACCAAGGTTCGCACATGGTAATGACCTTAAATATATTATACTACAGGCCGCGCGCGGCAGGGCCGCCACCCGTGGACTTTTCGTGATAGACTCGGCATGGACATGTGCTACACTACATGCGACGGGCTCACGCCCGGGCAGCCCCCTGGTTTGTCTATAATATGGAGGCAGATGGTACGCAAGGATAGATGGCAAGTAGTGATGAAGGAGACCACCCCCAAGTCTGTGGGGGCTCCGCGTGTGACCGCGTATGGCATTCATAGCGATTCGGGCCGCGGTGCCCACACCCCTGTAACTAGGACCTAGATAGCTTACACCATCCGTTCCGTTCACCTCCCACTGAGGACTTATGCTCACGTGACGCAGTCACGTGTCTATTAATTAATTAATTTAATTAATTAATTAATTAATTAATTAATTTAATTAATATTACACTGCATTAAGAGCCGTTTAATTTTGGAAAACCTCGGCGCCAAAGCCTGGGCGGGCCGGAAAACCTGGGCGGAAAAAAATGGGCGGAAAAGGTCATGCGCCCCACTCAGGGGTGGGGGGGAGCCGGGGAGGGGGCCGGGGACGGAGGGGGGAGGGGGAGGGGGGGGGGGGGGGGGCGGGGGTCGGACCCCCCACCACCGCCGTCGCCGGCCGGAGCCGGCCGAGGCCGCATCAGTGATAAATCATCGACCCCCCCCCCCCCCCCCCCCCCCCGGGCCAATGGGACCCCCCCCCGGTCGGTTTGGGCAATATCTCCGGCATGAGTGTCAGTCGCGAAAAGTCTGCTAAAATGAATTATGTACAGCCACCCGGACACTGACGATGATCAATTGATGGCCGGCCTAACCGTGACGGCAATAATTTGCGGGGTTCAGTCTGGGCGCCTTCAGTTTGGCGTCGAAATAAGTACGCCATTCGGTGCAGTGAAGTGGGTAGTTTGGTACCATAATGTAGTGCAAAACGGTTAACTCTGCTTGGCTGTTGTGCCAAAAGGCCAAACGCCAGTGAGAGCCCCAATGAAGGCCAGAGCCGAGAGACGCCCAAAACCGGCGGGCTTTGAAGTTCGACTGATTTTTGCCGTTTAACCCGGCGGGCGAGTCCGGCGCGGCGCGACAGTCCTGGAGGCCATCGGGATGTGGGCGTCGGAACATCGGAATACACGGTGGAGCAGCGAGCTTCGACGACCACGCCGCGCCCGTGTCCTGGCATGCGCGGTGTTCTGGGCTTCTGGCCGGCAACCTCGGCCTCGGCTTGGCAACTCCGGCATAGGCCACAGCCCAGAGGCAGGAGGCAGCTGACCATAAACCTGCCAGCCACGGAACGTTGCTTTCAAATGTCCGAGAAATCCGAGAAAAGTAAAACGTTCCTTTATTTTACAGTTGCACACACAGGATTGCCGGGCGAGGCGGGGAGGATCACCACTTTGCTTGCGACATAAACTTGCTGAAGGCAGCAAATGTTAATGTAATTTGTTAAATACTTGTCTCCGACTGTGTATATGCAGCTTGTGAAAAAGCCGGATCATATCACCAGAAGAAAGGTTGCTGGCTCCGGTAGCGCTCGCTGAATTCAGTCCCCCCTGGTGGAGCTTATGGGAAGTCCTCCGCATGTATACCTGGACCTTCTTAAAAAGCAGCATCATTAACTTAATATGTACAGCCACCCGGACACTGACGATGATCAATTGATGGCCGGCCTAACCGTGACGGCAATAATTTGCGGGGTTCAGTCTGGGCGCCTTCAGTTTGGCGTCGAAATAAGTACGCCATTCGGTGCAGTGAAGTGGGTAGTTTGGTACCATAATGTAGTGCAAAACGGTTAACTCTGCTTGGCTGTTGTGCCAAAAGGCCAAACGCCAGTGAGAGCCCCAATGAAGGCCAGAGCCGAGAGACGCCCAAAACCGGCGGGCTTTGAAGTTCGACTGATTTTTGCCGTTTAACCCGGCGGGCGAGTCCGGCGCGGCGCGACAGTCCTGGAGGCCATCGGGATGTGGGCGTCGGAACAGGTGGAGCAGCGAGCTTCGACGACCACGCCGCGCCCGTGTCCTGGCATGCGCGGTGTTCTGGGCTTCTGGCCGGCAACCTCGGCCTCGGCTTGGCAACTCCGGCATAGGCCACAGCCCAGAGGCAGGAGGCAGCTGACCATAAACCTGCCAGCCACGGAACGTTGCTTTCAAATGTCCGAGAAATCCGAGAAAAGTAAAACGTTCCTTTATTTTACAGTTGCACACACAGGATTGCCGGGCGAGGCGGGGAGGATCACCACTTTGCTTGCGACATAAACTTGCTGAAGGCAGCAAATGTTAATGTAATTTGTTAAATACTTGTCTCCGACTGTGTATATGCAGCTTGTGAAAAAGCCGGATCATATCACCAGAAGAAAGGTTGCTGGCTCCGGTAGCGCTCGCTGAATTCCCCCCTGGTGGAGCTTATGGGAAGTCCTCCGCATGTATACCTGGACCTTCTTAAAAAGCAGCATCATTATAAAATAAGAGGGCCGCGACCTCGGTCAAAATAGCGCCCTTTCATATCAGGCCGCTCATCAAGGCCGACAACGAGCTCAGCCCAGTCTTCTCGACAAGGATTTCTTATTAGACTCAAGGAGCGGCAATGTCTGCGTCTGGCGACGTCCGTGTAGAGTATTGTAGACCTTGCGGCTCCCTACTGCGCACGGTAAACGCAAAAGAAGCTAAGCTGGATGTAACGGTGTCCGACCGAGACGTCCCTCAGCTCAGCTTGGCCGTTAAAGGCAAAGAAGTAAGTCACATTTCCACAATCGTTAGGTCGGAAACGTGCGTGTGCTTTGGCCTTGTAACAGGAAAACGTTAGCTCGCTAACTGTGGATGCAAAATATCACGCAGATTCTCCTCGACGTCCCTTTGTATAACAGCCATATTTTCTTTTGTTGTCTCTTTGATATTCTCTCATCTTCTGGCAGCCCGTCTTTCCTTGAGCACTATTAGCACCTTCTGCTAGCAAATGTCGTCCATTCTTATAAAAGTAAATTTGCATCGTGCTCTTGCCTGTCTATCCTTGAGCAGCTCTTATTCCCTCTCACCGGAGAGGTGCAGATACATGCCCGGCACATCAACGAAGGGAAGCTGACGGCTCGCCTGCCAGAAGCCAACGTGCAGGTGATTTGGGAGAGATATCATGCAGGAATTGAATTTGTGTCAAGGCACCTCCTGGGCTTCGCGAGTGCCACCCCTCGTCTCAGAGGGTCGGTTGGCTGGTGGCCCGGAGCTAGTATCTCATGCCTGGCATTGATGGACATGTTAATTCCTGACCGTGCTCACCATTCCAAATATAGCCTTGTCCCAGCATAGCCAAAAGGGACTTCTGTAGGGAGGGGTGTTTGTCGAGAGCAAGGTATGTTAAAAGCATCACAAAGCGGCCCCAGAGCATGTCAGGGAGCAAGCGGGTTGCTAGAAATGAAGAACCTCGCATGCGGTTGCGCACATCTCATCCCGTGTTAAATGTGTCGGTAGTTGTATGGTTCAACGTGGAAACAAAACTATGGAATACCAAGGAGACAACAAAACTATGGAATACGACCCTTTCATACATGAAGTTGCGAGGTTTCTTTTGATTCAATACTTATGCATCATACAATCTGTCTGAGTACATGTACACTAGTTTTCAAGTTTTTTTCTTATGTAACAACAAGTGCCTATGCCATTTCCTTAAAAGTTTTCCCACCTGAATATTCTATTTTTTGCATCGCTTTCACTCATGCATGCGCCTAGAGCTGCACTGGGAGCCATCCGTGCATTTGTGAAAACAATTTCACAAATGACAATAGTCGGTGGAAGGTTCTTCTCCTCCTCGCCTCTACGTCATCTGGCCCTTATTGTGCCGGGTATGCCACTTGTCCCTTATGGCTGCCTCCCTAAGGTGTAGTAAAATGCCACTTCATTGCCACTTGTTGACCAACTGCTGCCAACTGTGCTCGCGCGTTGCCACCTGTGCCTTATCACTGCCACCTATCCCTCATCACTGCCATCTGCTCCTTCTTGCGGCCACTGATCCCCTATTACTACCACCTGAACCTTATCACTGCTACCTGTCCCTTATCATCGCCACCTGTCTCTTATTTCTGCCATCTGCCCCCCAGATCCTCGTCTCCGGTGCCAACCGGCAAGAGCTTCAATCCATCATCGAAGCGATCGCCTTCTGCCGACGCCAGTCCCTCTCCCCCAACATCGTGCCCAAGAAGAAGACCAAGGGGGGCAGCACGCCCAGCAAGACGCAGCCACCCCACGTGCTGCTCAGGTCTCCTGTACCGTCCCGCTGCTTGCCCGCGTTCGGCAGCAGTTCCCGCTGCGCCGCTCTCCTCCAGCACAGCCCCGAGGAGCCGCTTCCCCGCAAGGCATTCTCCACATGGGCGGCGGTAGAGGAACCAATCGCCACTACCTCAACCAAGCCTGTTTCCAAGCCACAGAAAATCGCCGCCGCGCTCGGGAAAGAAAATCGGCCATCCTCAGCAGCGGCATCCGCCACATCCCTGGGAGCGGCGGCGAGAGGGCTGTCCGGTGGTCAAAACTTGCATCCGGCACAGCGGCCTCTCAGCGCAGCAGCGGCAGCAAGGACCAGCGGCGGTGCGTCCAGGACATGCGCTGGCGTCTCAAGTGGCTCAGACAGTGCTCAAGCCACGGTTCAAGGCAAGGGGCCGGCCCATTCCTATTTCTATTCTGCCAGCCGGAGCGTCGGGAATAGCTCTGGTACCACCAGGGCTCCGACATCCGTCACCGCGCACGCGTCTCGTCATCGTGACAATTTGCTGTCCAGTCGTCATAATGATGATGAGGAGGAGGAGGGTGACAATGATCGTGATGATGATAATGCTAGCAACGTACAGAATCCCCACTTGTCCTCGGGCCACCCATCCGGCGGCCTGAGCCGTGTCCAGCTGTCATCCAAGGTGAAGATCTACCTGCCCCCTAAGAGACTAAGAGAGCCCAATGGCGAGTCATCGGCGCATGAGGTGTCGACCGCATCGTACGGCTCCACGCGCGCATCCCAGCCGGCACACGGCCAGGGTTCTGGTGGCGGCCAGGGACCCTCGTCATCGTTGCGGGTGCCAGCAGAGGTGGAGCTGTCGGAGCAGCAGGCGCGGGTGCTCGGGATGGTGCGCGCGGGAGGAAACGTGTTCTTCACGGGGAGCGCCGGTGGGTGTCCTAATATACTGAATTATTTTATATACTTAGTTGTATTGCGAGAAGTAATGGTACTATTGGTGCTACTGGTACTGGGAACGTATTCTTCACAGGGAGCGCCGGTGGGTATCATCAGAGCATACTAATTAATTAATTAATTAACTAACTAATTAATTGACTTGCACATAGTATCATCAGAGTATGCTGATAGTCAGATGGATAAACACTGGTTGGTTATTCGACACATGCTCCATCTTCTCTAGCCCATTGGTTTCAAACCGAACTGCATCTGCTTGCTGCGTATGGCCAGCTGGCTTCGCATTCAAGGGACGAATGGCAGCCGTTGAAAAGTGATTGAGCGGGCTTATCCGGATACTACGTTGGCGCTTATCCATCCATAAGAGGCTATGCCGATAGGAGCTTTCATATCCCGAGAGGAGCTTATCCATCCATACCCTGGCAGTACATTATCCACCCATAGGAGCTTATCAAGTGAAGCTTATCCTGATAGGAGCTTTTCCATTCATGATGTCATAGGCCTACTCCCTTCCAATCCATGATCCTTGTGACTGTCTCCCGGTCTGGCACTTGGTTGGCAGTGCATGTCCCATCCTGTGACTCTGAGTTCCGGGCAGATAGCCTTTGCATCTCTTCAAACTTCGCTTTGGATGGGTACTGGCGTGTTGCAGGCACGGGCAAGTCGTTCCTCCTGCAGCAGATTATCGCCATGCTGCCGGCCGCAACCACCAGCATCACCGCATCCACAGGTACATGCGTGGCCTGGGAGTGTATGAAACGCGATGCGCGGCCTGGAAGTGTGTGACCTGGGAAGTGGGAGTGTGTGAAACGCGATGCATCAGGAGGATGATCTCTTGTGGAGGGTCGGTTTCCACACTTCTGGCAGTGCCATTGAATAGGAATATTCATAAACTACTACCACTATAGGAATTTGTGGACTGTTAGTAAAAAAGGAATTTGTGGGTCATGGGCACTAGCTCACAGGATTATGCATTATTTTGCGGGGGGGGGGAGGACTATGAATCGCCTAGCTTGTGCAGCAGCATCCTTGAAATCAGCCTCGGCGTGCAAAGGTCGGATGCGGTGTGCACAGCAAGGACCATGGCCTATGGGCTGGCTTGCAGTAACTATGGAAGAAACTAGGCATGGCAAGCTGAACCTTGAAATTGGATTTTTTTTTTTTTCCCGACCACCTGATAAGTGGTTGCCTCGGCTGGCGGTATTAGCTAAGATATCAGAAACTATGTTACTAACTATTAACTCAGAAAAGCAGAAGTGAGAAACTACTTCGACTGCATAGCAAGGATGACAGGGTGGAGGATTCAGGCAGTTCATGGGAGGGGCTTACAGAATTGGAATGGAGTAGCATACAGCCTGGTATCCTCCTCAATCAACCAGCTGGTCCCCAAGTAGACGGTTATTTGTGAAGAAAAAAAATGAAACATACGGGGCAAATGTCTTGGTACAAAGGGGGCAAATGTCTACGCTTCCTTAGCAGTAGACAGGGGGGGAGGAGGGAATGACGTGGCTTGTGATAAGTTGAATGACATCTGCATGCATCTATCAGCGACTCGGTTCCAGTATTACAGCTGGTCTCTTGCACTGATTTCCTGCCCACGTTTTGTGTCTCACTTCAGCTTGAGAACATCTCACTTGAGCTTGAGAACATCTTCCTTCTTGTCCTATACTCTCAGCCACTGATGTCACTTGTTGCTCTTCTCTTATCGTCAGATATTCTTAGCCACCTTGCTACCACTGATGTCACTTGTTGCTCTTCCCTTGTAGTAAGACGCTCTCAGCCACCTTGCTTCCTCTACTGTCACTTGTTGCTGTCCTGACGTTGCTCCCCATACACCCCTCCCCTCGGCTCCCCGTCCGCAGGCTTGGCTGCTTGCAGTCTGAACGGGACCACTTTGAATCGCTTTGCAGGTATGATCACATCCACATCCTCGAGCTACTGGCAGGAATATCTGTGCCAAAAGTGTCTCAGGGCACCTGTCTGCCCGTAGTTGCTGAGTCCTGGGCGCTTATTCCCTTTGCTGTTGTTGCTGCTACACCTTGGGGTGGTTGGCGCGTGCGGCGAGCTGGGCGCGAGCAGAACTTCCTGTGCTTGTTCGCAGCTGGAATAGTCAACAGGTTGTTGGCAGGGAATGTTGCTCAGTCGCATTTTGGGACATGCTTTGGCCTCCCAGCAAGGTTGCATGGGTCAGCGGAAGCCGATTCATAAATTTGCACGTAGACAGCATCACGTGGGTACCAATAAAGGAACCTTCGACCCCTATCCACGGCGAGGAGGGAGGGTGCCCTCGATTAGCTTGCACTAGCTTCTCTCACTGCCACAATCGAGCAGGCCACAGAGGACTCTCTCTGCATCATGGTGCAGGCCTAACTATTGGCAGGCGATGGCCTGGCTGCGTGGGGCCAACTTGGGAGGTAACGAGAGGATGGATGTTACTTGATGTCATGATCAATTTCACCACATAGCGTGAGCACAGCCACTAGCGGACCACTATCTACCATTAAACTTACATGTTCACCAGGTGCAGGCAGATACATCCACACGCGTGCAGACGCTCGCAAGTATGTCGCAGGCGAACATGTCAAATAGGGGCCTTAATTCTTTGTCTCATCTCCAACCCAGCGACATACAATCTGATGTGCTGAATACATCCCATTGATCACCACTGAATACATCCCATTGATCACCGCTGAATACATCCCATCGATCACCACTGAATACATCCCATTGACCACCACTGAATACATCCCATTGACCACCACTGAATACATCCCATTGATCACCACTGAATACATCCCATTGACCACCACTGAATACATCCCATTGACCACCACTGAATACATCCCATTGATCACCACTGAATACATCCCATTGATCACCCAAGAAAGCAGCAAGTTCCAGCATGCACATTTGCCGTAGGGGAACTGATGTCTTACAGCCTGAAGTTGTTTCAGTCTTGACCCGCAGACATGACGTGGCAAGCTTCACTGGTTCCCCTCTGCCGCTGGTGATGTCAAAAGGCTAGGCCTTGCTTTCACATTTTCGCCCCTACAGGCACATCGGCACGTGACAGCCTGTTCCCTGGGTCCCTACGCCCTTGTGGCTGCCGTGACTGGGGCACGTTTTTGATAATTAATGGTGGACCTGTCACCAATATAATGCCTGAAAGCAGTTTTGCACCTTGTCACCCTATAGCTACAGCAGTTGCTACGAAGCATTAAAACAAAACAACCATAAACGCTTTTAGCCAACAACACCTCCATAACTCCTTCAAATCTTTTAAACCCCGGCAGGTGTGGGCCGCGCGGACGGCTCGCCGCAGCAACTGCTGGAGATGGCGCGCAAGAAGGCCACGGCGGACAGGTGGCGCGCCGTGAGGACGCTGATCGTGGACGAGGTGTCGATGGTGGACGCGGAGCTGCTGGACAGCGTGAGTGGGGTATAAATAGGACCTCCCCCAAGCCTAGTAGCCAGACCTAACAGTGAGAAGGCCTTTGGTTCAATGTGTTGCAAAGCACGAGTAGGTACTTCGACACCAGAATGTGCTCGTGGCTTGATAATTAGACTCGTGCTTAGCATGAGAGAGAGCATGAGGGGACGCTTAAGGGTTGTGTCGGACAGCCTAGGTGGTGTAGGGAACCTGAGGATGGCGTAATGAGCTGGAAGACAGCGTTTGTGGCTTTTTACGAAACCGGAAGAGAGCATGAGTGGGCTGTTGACCAGAACAGTGGGTGGTTGTCCAACTGGACCTGGTAAACAGCATCAGAGGCATGTTTTACAGATCAGATGGACTGCGTGCCTGGCGCAGTTGACGGCAGCAGTCCTCGCAGCTCCATGTGGTAACTTGGACCTGTTCGACAGTATGCGTGGTGTGCTGATCAGGCCTGCATCTGTCTGTTGGTCCGACCTTGCCTGGTATGTAGTCAAACCTGCTCACAACAAGTCCATCAAGCCTGTTGGACAGTGTGCCCATGGTGTGGCATTGGAACCTGCTGGCTGGCGTGAGTAGCATGCTGGACCTTCGAATGGAAGTATAGGGGCTGCCTTGCAAGGCCACAGGTCATAGCTTGCAGGTAGAAGGGGAGCATTCATGGCTGGCAGGTAGAAGGGCTTGCCCTTGCGAAGCATGGTGGGACCTGCTGACTGCTCCTGGCCTGGTGATCAGATCGATCTGCTGGACAAGGCGTGTGGCTTGGCGATGACGCAGTAGACAGCGTCCTGGGCTGTTTCTAACAGACGGTCTTGCCAAGCGTGCCATACTCACAAAATCCATAGATTCATCTGTTCAGAATGTGAGCCACAATGCGGACATTTGTTCATGGGTTCATGCTTGTGGTGGATGGCGGGTGGGCGAAATCCTTTACATTCCTTGATCGCATGGCCACATCTTAAGTTTTGGTAACAGTAACTGACTAGCAATCATCCAAACTACCTCTAGTGCCAGTCTCTAAGTAATAGCACCCATATTCTGAGTTCTCATCATCCAAACTAACTTTAGTGCCAGTCTCTAACTAATAGCACCCATACTCTGAGCTGTCATCATCCAAACTACCTCTAGTGCCAGTCTCTACCTAATAGCACCCCTATTCTGAGTTGTCACCATCCAAACTACCTCTAGTGCCAGTCTCTACCTAATAGCACCCATATTCTGAGTTGTCATCATCCAAACTAACTCTAGTGCCAGTCGCTAACTAATAGCACCCATGTTCTGAGTTGTCATCATCCAAACTAACTCTAGTGCCAGTCTCTAACTAATAGCACCCATGTTCTGAGTTGTCATCATCCAAACCAAGTCTAGTGCCTGTCTCTGACTAATAGCACCCATATTCTGAGTTGTCGATTAATCGGGTTGCAATGTTTGGACTTTGGTGTATGCTCATGACTGTGCATTGCCCGTGGCAGCTCGATTTCATCGCGCGAAGCCTGCGAAACTCGAGCAAGCCGTTTGGTGGCATCCAGCTCATATTCGCAGGTGGGTGCCCGACTGTTCCTACTGGGAAGCCCGACTACCGATTTAGAATCCAGGCAATTCGCAATCATAATGAAAACTTGGTGAGGCTAGTGAGGTCAGGTGTCAACGGCTATGCTTTTTGGATCGCAGTTGTGATTCGATGACCCGACTTGGCCCTCGCCTCGCGGTGGCAACTTTTAGCTGCCACTTACAACCAATGCAGGCAAGGCTGCTACTAGGGCTGCACAGATCCAAGTGAGGACCAAGCGTTTGGTCTAGCGGGGAAGGGCAAACTACGCAGGAGCAGCTATAAAAGGCCATGTGGCGAGATGGTTTTTGTCATTCTCCTTCACTATCCGAATTCTCTAGTTTCTGTAGGGAATCAGACAATCCATATGACTTCAGCAACGACTGCCACCATCATTCGAACAGCGTTCCTCAGACTACCTTCAAGCTCTCTTTCTGATTCCATAACGTGCATGCTGAATCTCAACACAGCTGAGCATGCTAGGAATGCAACTTTGATCGCCTTGCTCGCCACAGCAGCGGTCGATGGCCCCTACATCGTAAAGAAAGAAGGTGCAGCAGTGCACGGTCACCCAGGAATGCTGCATCACCAATGTCTCAATCACTCATTGACAAAGCTTGCCTTCGATCCATCTGCGTCCCGTCCCTCTTGTGTCGCCCCCATTACTACCACGGCCGCTGTTACTGTAATACGGCCCCCATTACTACCACGACCGCTGTTACTGTATTACGGCCCCCATTAATACCACGCACGGCCCCCATTACCACTCCCAGGCGACTTCCACCAGCTGCCACCTGTCTCCCAGGGCAGCAGCATGCACGGCACCCAGAGCCGCCGCTTCTGCTTCCAGGCCAACTGCTGGTGGACGCTCTTCCCCAAGCAGTGCTGCGTGCAGCTCACACAGGTGTACCGGCAGGCTGATGTTGGGTACGTCGTAGTCGCTGGCACGCTCCTGTCGGCTGCTTTCTATGACGAATTGGTAGAATTGCATGGAACCGCCACCAATGCAATGAGCAGGTCTGCAGACAGACATCATTGTAGGATATGTGGCGACATGTTGCAGCTGCCGGTCTGCTTTTCCCCACGGCCTTCATCATAATTCATTGTATAAGTCATGATTGCATGGCACATTCACGAAAACAACAAGCACAATATATCTGACGCTTTGTGGTGATGCATGCAAACAAAGCAAGGCCAGCGATGGATGAAGCGCGGCTACAGGCAGGCTGGCGTTGGACATGCTTACATGCTACAGTCGCTGGCCTGCTCTTGCTCCCGCTCCTGCTCCGGCTCCCGCCCATCCATACATGCTTCTGCGCAGTTGTCGCTAAAGTGGCTGTGCCATGCAGTAAAATGGTATTATATAAAGCATCATGAATCGTTGTAGCTGCCTGCATGTTGCTGCCTGCTCACAATTTCACAGTAATGCTATAGCCATGGAGCTATCTGTCTTTGATCAACAAGAATAGGTACCATTCGGCTGTGCAGTCTAGTCGCGTCTGGCTGCGCCCTTGACTAGGCTAGTCACATTTTTTGTTGGGGGGCTGGAGAGTAAAGGGGTGAAAAATACATAATTAGACCTCCCTCTCTCCTCCTTGATTTCCTTGTTCCTGCATTCGTGCTCTTACTACCTGGGCCTAAATCAGTACAACTATATTTAATACACACTATTAAAATTATGCTACATCATCCTTCTACGGAGTCATGTTATAATTTAATTTTTTAATTTAATCAAAATTATCACTCATGTTCTGTATCTATACAATCATGGTTATATGCCACTTGTCATGACCAGGTTCATCCAACTGCTCAACGCCATCCGCACGGGCGAGGCCAGTGTGGAGAGCGTCCACAAGATGCTTCACAGCGCCGACGCCGGGTGCGAGGTGACCGACCACCCAGAAGACGGCATCCTGCCCACAAAGCTGCACACGCACAAGGTACCTATCTACTAATACCACTACTACCAGGATTAGTCTATTATTAGGAATTCTGGGGGCAGTTAGGTGACCGACCATCCAGAAGAAGGCATCCTGCCCACAAAGCTGCACATAGAAAAGGTGCTTGCTATGGCTACACGTGGACATAAGGACAAGAGCGAGGTAACCATAAGGTAGCCAAGGTAGTTGCTTGATGGCTACATGTGGACATAAGGACAAGAGCGAGGTAACCATAAGGTAGCCAAGGTAGTTGCTTGATGGCTACATGTGGACATAAGGACAAGAGCGAGGTAACCATAAGGTAGCCAAGGTAGTTGCTTGATGGCTAGCTAGCAGTAATGCACGGCACTGCTGTGGCAAAGTTGGATCACACACAGCTGATAGGCACGCAGCTATGACAAGCCTGTGCCAAGCGTTAGTTAGCGAGCTGTGCAAAACCTGCGCCAAGCATACTTTAGTTAGCATTAATCAGTGTCGTAGAAGCGTTTGATTTGATAGCACGTGGTCAAGCCATACGGGCCCACTCACTCCCTCAAATCTTTTTGTTCTAAGGTCAGGGAGTCTTATTACTCTTCCGGCATACATGCCACTTTTTCCCTTTACTTAGACGCTGCCAATGCAGTTCCCGAGCAAGTGGGTACCACGCCGGTACGTACCAGCCGTGAGGCTGCAGGTAGCGCAGCAGGGCTCCACCAAATTCTTTCCCGTCTTTCACATGGTTGAGATCCGTGCCGTGCTGTGCCGTGCCGTGCCGTGCCAGTTCTCCATTCCATGGTAAGAGTCTTCCTTGGTACAAGCATGATCTTCCTGCTCCCGCTTCTCCTGCCGTGAACTCCTGCCACGTATCAACTGTGTGAGAACGGCCTTAAAAAAGCACAGTCATTATACAACGCACTCCTCCCCTCTCACAGCATTTCATGCTGTACCGCTGGCTTCCTCTGCCCTTTGCCCTGCTGCCCCTCCTTCCCAGCTGGATGTGGACGGCATGAACAAGCGCATGATCGATGAGCTGGACGGTGAGACGAAAACGTACACCGCAGAGGACGACTACGCCGCCGGGGCCGCCCCGACGCACCCACAGGGGAGCATATTGGAGGTATTCGATGCTCAGGGATGCGCCCTTGCGCTCCCATGCTTCTCTATGCTTGACGCCTACATCACTACGCCTACTGTACTTGTTTTCCCCTAGTTATGTTTCCTTATTCTCCTGGTTATATCTGCGAGCAACCTGCTAGGACAGCGGGCGGCCTGGGGATAATGACAATCAGCCTATACAAGCAGACAAAGCAACCACAAATAGACTTGGAGAAAGGCTGTGATTTTCCCTGTCCTGGGAACTGCTAATGTCCCCAAGGGAAGCACCCCAGGCCTTCAATGCCTTGGCTACGTCCAGATCTGTGAACGTAGAACGTTTACCTGCCCCAAGGTCTGCTACACGTCATGTTGAAATAAGGTCACGGTGCTTTGTCTCTCTGGGTTCTGCAGAGCTCAGCCCACAATCGTGCTCGTAATCCATGACTACAAAATCACCGTGGACTGGGCCAGATTGCCATGCCACCCTGCCACCTGAGCAGCTGAATTCCAGGTCGGTTTTCCAAGAATTCCAACCACAGCACATGCCTACAGTGCATGAGGCCATGCGCACATGAAAGTTCGATCATTAGGGATCTTGTTTCCTGCACGAAATCGTTGTAACATGCAGCACGGTACCCCCGTTGCCCATCTCCACTCATGTGACCAGGCGTGCTGCCCCGCAAGAGCCAAGCTGGAACTGAAGCTGGGCGCCCAAGTCATGCTGGTCAAGGTAAGTAACCGCTCAGCGTCCTGGGACTACCGTATGGGAATGCAGTGTACAATGGATAGCATGCACGCAACACTCTCTGCTTGAGCCATCAATATGGTGGAATATGCTGCTATGCTGGACATGTTGCACGGGTGCTGGACATGTTGCACCGTGGCCCTGGACAAAACCAGGCTTAACTACCCATGCATCTAATGAGCACATGTTCATGTTTGGTTCATATGCAGTGTTGTCCTTTAAAGATGACTAAAGCTTTCTGTGTTACCACACATCCCTTGCCTTGTGTACATCGTCGGTTGATTGTCATGCGAGATGCTCCCTGTTAGCAAACAGTTGTTAGCGGAGAGTAGCTAAGAGTAACTGACAACAGTAAGAGCAATAGTTGACATTCATGGAGTCCGAAACCAATGCTCCACAAAATATCCACGGCCTATTTTGAGTATTACCTAGTACAAGTCCCGTGCCCTCCGCTGGAGCATGGGCTGCCACGCCGTCTTGTCGCGATTCCTCCTGCTGAGTGGGGACTGTCATCCTCTCGTTCGTCTTCTAATTGTCTTCCCCCCTAATCCTCAAACGCCCGTGCACACCATCTCAGAATCAAATAGCCAGTCTGTTACTGTTCCCAGTAACCCAGAATCAAATAGCCAGTCTGTCACTGTTCCCAGTAACCCAGAATCAAGTAGCCAGTCTGTTACTGTTCCCAGTAACCCAGAATCAAATAGCCAGTCTGTCACTGTTCCCAGTAACCCAGAATCAAATAGCCAGTCTGTTACTGTTCCCAGTAACCCAGAATCAAGTAGCCAGTCTGTTACTGTTCCCAGTAACCCAGAATCAAGTAGCCAGTCTGTCACTGTTCCCAGTAACCCAGAATCAAGTAGCCAGTCTGTTACTGTTCCCAGTAACCCAGAATCAAATAGCCAGTCTGTTACTGTTCCCAGTAACCCAGAATCGAATAGCCAGTCTGTTACTGTTCCCCCTCTGTCTGTTCTCTCCCCAGTCCCCCTAAATACCTCATCATTCTACCCTGGGCTTTCTAGTCTGGCTCTTTATCCCTACTGACCTTCATTGACATTTTACCCTCGCTGTCTAGTTTGGCCCCTCCCTCCCTAATCTTTTGTCAAAATACCCTGGTTCTCTAATCTGACCACTCGGGGGAGGTCATCTCGGTCTCCGACCAGCTGGTGAATGTTGGTAGCGTTGTCATCTTATAACTCCTGTCCTTGTGCTGGTAAATACCCGGGGCAGGTCATCTCAGTCTCCGACCAGCTGGTGCATCGGGGTATCGTTGTCGTCTTACAACTCCTCTCGCTCTCGCTCTCGCTCTCGCTCTCGCTCTCGCTCTCGCTCTCGCTCTCGCTCTCGCTCTCGCTCTCGCTCTCGCTCTCGCTCTCGCTCTCGCTCTCGCTCTCGCTCTCGCTCTCGCTCTCGCTCTCGCTCTCGCTCTCGCTCTCGCTCTCGCTCTCGCTCTCGCTCTCGCTCTCGCTCTCGCTCTCGCTCTCGCTCTCGCTCTCGCTCTCGCTCTCGCTCTCGCGCTCGCGCTCGCGCTCTAATCTGGCCCTCTAACCTGGTCCTCTCTCCCTCGTCTTTTCCCCTGGACATTTATTCTACATTTATTCTTACCATTCTGAGCAGACCATCTCGGTCTCGGACAAGCTCGTGAACGGCGCGCGCGGGGTGGTCACAAAGTTCACGCCGCACGGCCAGCTGCCTGTTGTGCGCTTCACCAGGTAGGCTCGCATGTGTGTAGCAAAATGTGGCAATAAATTGTGGCTATATAATTGTGGCTATATAATTGTGGCATTCGAATGTGGAATTATAATTCTGCATTAAAATGCTGCCATAGAATATGGCAATAAAATGTGTTGATTAAATGTGGAAATGAAATGTATCGATAAAACCGCTTGGCAAACCCTGCATACTTGGGTTAGAACTTTAGGTACCCTGCATGGGCACTTCACCCGGTTCGCTTGCATGTGTTCTCGCTAGTATCGCATGCTTGGGAATTACTTAACGAGTAGCCTCGCAGGCAGCGTGAACGATGGGCAAAGCGGTTGCCATGCAATTTCGAAAGTGGATGACTTGCAAACGCTGTGAAAAGTGGACTACCGCAGCTAGTGAGCGCAGGAAGCAGCATTGGGAAACTTGCTGCTTTCTTAAGGAGCACGTGCTCGAACTGGCAACAAGCGCCTGCTGCAGTCCCAAAAGTATATGCCAGCTATCTGTGTGCCAGCTATGCGCCAGCCATCGGTGTGTAGCAAGTAACTTCGCTACTCATTGCAAGGAGACAGGTGCAACAGGAAGGTATGCCACGCCTTGGCGGGTTTAACCACTTAGACCAGAAGGGGTTTGCCACTTAGACCAGGCACTCTCTCTTATATATCAGTCATATCGCTTTGGCTGCTAGCAGAAATAGAACAACCGGTGCAGCAGATAAGCCTTTGTGCATGACAGGGGATAAACTAGCTGGGCAGGGCATAAGAACGACAAGCGAGTGCATTAAGGCTCTGAGAGTAAAGCCTTGCAACGGACATGTTGCCATCAGGCATAGCGGTACTGGTTTAGTAGCGCTAGCTTATTAGATAACTGACATCAATTATTTAATAACTGCAATAATTCATACTGCTACTATCTAATTACCATTTGTAGGTCCTCAACCGAATAGCATTTGAGGGGATTGAGTTGGATAAATGTTCCATTGGGTTTGAAAACATTATGGTGGCCAAGTTGACCTGGCGATGACCACATGGCCGCCTCCCACCTGCCTTCCGGATCCTTCTGGCTACTTTCTGGCTACTTTTCGGCGGTTTCTCCGGCTGCCTTGCTCGAGCCCAGCGGCATGGAGTGCACTATCCAACGAGAGACGTGGCGCGTGTCCATGGGAGGCCGCGTTGTGGCGTCGCGCCGCCAGCTGCCGCTGGACCTGGCATGGGCGCTCTCCATCCACAAGAGCCAGGGGATGTCCCTGGACAGGTGAGCTCCTGGGCTTTGGTTGCAGTCGACGGGCTAGTATCCAAATGAGTCAGCGGCATTTGCGCATGCTGTCCACCCTTTCTTCTAGTAGCATGCATTACTATGGCTACTACTATTCCTAATAATGTCATGGATGTCTTAATCACCGTTTGTTGTTCTGTTGGTGCGTGTTGTATCAGGCATCAGCATGAGCGGCCGTGGTAAACTATGAGATGTGCAACGCTGAATATTCCTTCGCCTCTTTCCTCCCATATTCTCCTTTACTCCCTCTGCCCCCTTGTTCGACTTGACCCACGCTGTTCTAAAAATAGAAACACCTGGCACTCTCTGTGCCTCCATATCATGCAGCAACGCCACCAGCATCTCGTCACCGATCAGTTGTATTAGAGAACGTTGCACGTTCTGGCATCTCTGTTCACGTGCAGAGTGGAGGTGTCCCTCGAGCGCGTGTTTGAGTGCGGTCAGGCTTACGTGGCCTTGAGCCGCGCACGGACGCTGCAAGGCCTCAAGCTGGTGGGCAAGCTCAACGCCACTGCGCTCCGTGCACACCCTCAGGTACGGTGCTTGCAGTGGGTCTACAAACCGCAGGCCTAGAAAATGCCTATTTGCATACAGCGCTAGCCAAGCTCGGCACCAGCGCTACTCGTGCATAGTCAAAGGCATTACGCTAGTAGTGGGGACCCAGGCTGGCCTAAGAAATGCTTACTACCACAGTCAAACTCAGTGCCAGCACTCTTTGTGCATAGTCGCGCGTATCACACGTGCAGTGAGCGCCACAAACCTGGCGGCCTACTAGGGTAGTGATAAGTAAGTGTACGGTAGTGATAAGTAAGTGTAGGGTAGTGATAAGTAAGTGTAGGGTAGTGATAAGTAAGTGTAGGGTAGTGATAAGTAAGTGTAGGGTAGTGATAAGTAAGTGTAGGGTAGTGATAAGTAAGGGATGCGCTTCGAATTATGCTTGTGGTGGACCTTATGAGATTGTCCCTTGTTGTTTGCTTTTTTGCTAGTGCCCTCTCGCTGGGTGCCACCCACTCCACTTAAGTGCGCATAGAGGGCTGGGTAGAAGGCTATTTGGTATCTGAACATGCACTGTTTTAGCTGATGTCAGAAGATTAAATCTGTCAACCTGTTTCTTGAGAATCTCTATTCTTTCGAAGGTAACAACGTATCTAGGCGCTTGATGTTGGCCTGGGTTTTCATCGCAGACAAGTAACAATATAAGATAAATAATGTAGTTTTAGAGTTATAAGTGACTCTTCTGCACGCCTTGCGGGAATGCCAACCTGTGTATGAGGGCATAGATACAGTGGTTTATTAGCTTGTGCAAATTCATGTTTGACCCTCTCTGTACCCTGCCATGCCCTTGCTAAAAAACGGGGACACCATATACCATGGGTTCACAATCATAACTTCTATTAACCGTGGAACTCCAGGGTAACCAGACTCTTTATTTAAACAATAAGTAGAGCACATCGGGAAGTGGCCCTCAATTGGCCATCCTTACCCATGGGAACACTTAATGCCCGAAAAGTCTAGCCTCACCCCCAAACAGGCAACTCAAGGAGGGCGGGTGGGAAAACAAAAGAGACCGCCATGGGCTAGATGAGCGAGCTTTTATCGTGTTTCAAGGCCAACGGCCCAAAGCCAATGGCTATCTACCAACGGCCAGATTTCAGCAATGGCCTCTAATAATTTTTAGCCGTCGAGTTTCACTTCAGATAGTGCTTGTTGCAAACCCGTCCACAACCACAGATCTTTTAGGAGAACCTAGACGCAAAAATCCGTCAAGGTACTCAGCACCCCGTCAAGGTACCGGCCGCAACAACTAGGCCATAGCATCCGTAATACTCGCACAGTAGAAGCCTAATCAACCTTATTACGATCACAACACCAAGCTCTATTTCATCTAGCATCAGCGGCTCCCCTTCCTTATCACTATAAATAAGCTATGTTCAGAGAACCCCGATTCTATTAACCGTGGAACTCCAAGGTAACCAGACTCTTTATAAAAACAATTAGTACAGCGCATCGGGAAGTGGCCCTCAACTGGCCATCCTTACCCATGGGAACACTTAATGCCCCAAAAAGGCTAGCCTTACCCTTACATCCCTCCCTTACGACCCAAGCCAGGGGCAAAACAAGAACCGATTGACGCATAAAATAAGAATGAAGGGAGCTTAATCGGAGGGCAGAGAAAAGACGCTCTGCCAGATTCGAGGGGGCCAGGCGGCGATAGCCCGACCCAGGGCGTCAGAAAGCGCGAGGGCCAAGGTCCGGTGCAAACCAACATAGTGGGCGACAGTTTTGCTGCTGCGCCAGCAACCCCGATGTCGAATATCAGCCATGCTGCGCTGCCGCAAAAAATCATAGGTAGCCCCCCCATACCGCAGCCCCCATACCGCAGCCCATGAATGGTAAACACCGTGTCGACCCCCAAAGCCTGCGTGGCCTAACCCGGCTGCCAAACCCGGCTGAACTGGGCATAATCGTAAGGGAACACCCGATCCCATGCTGCCTTTCCACCCATACTAGCCTGCAAGAGGGTCTCAGACATGACATCCTCGACCACCATAGACTGCACTTCCCCCTTAGCCGTCTTAGCTGACATCAGCAACAAGGCGCCCCGCTGCGAACCCCGCAACCGGACATCAGGCTGCAAGCGCACATGGCCGACCAACAGGTTGAGCGCCTCCGATACCCGCAGGTATTGCTGGAAAATAACGATGACCATCATAGTGGCACGAGGCTGCCACTGAAGTACCATAGTACAAGCAAGCGCAAACGCAGCCTCCCATGGAATGGGGGGGGGTGGCACGAGGAGGTGCCAACGTGCGCCAGCCAGCCAAAACACTGCGTGCCAAGGCAGTCCCGCGCCTCCCGAGGAAAGTACAAACTCAGGCCCATAAGCGCATTGACACACAACTGGCGGCTGTAACACCGTGAGTGCGCCCAGGCGATATACTCGCAATAGTATTCCTCAATCGGCAAGGCGCGCAACAAGCATGGATGGGCATGGTCGAATCGTGCCACCGACTCTTGATGCCTACGTGCCACCGCCCGTTGATGGATGGCTCTTACCCCGGCCTTAGTCAAGGGTCTAGGCCCCGCATACATGGCCTCACCTGGGGTGAGGAGGGTTGCATAGCCCCGCACCCCCCGACCCCGAGCTAGTTCCGTCACCTCAGCCGGGGCCATCTCAGCGTACACCACCCCCTGCCCAAAACTAGACGCATCCAAAGCCACCACCACCGGAGCCAGGGCAGCGGCCCGGTCCACACGGAGCATGGGGGGCAAGACCATGGCACACTCGAGCTCATCGCGCACGCCTTGCCACAAGGGTTGCGTTCGCTGGCCCCACCCCTTGAGGTTGATGAACTTAAAGCTCTGCTGCCATATGGACAAGCAAGTGCGGCTGAGCATTTGCAGCCACACCCACCGGCCCACGACGGCGGCCAGCGCCTCAGCGGTAGCGCGTCCCCTCTCGAGGAGTACACGAGTGTGCTCAACCACAAGGGTGAGCTGCTTGGCGGTCGGCTCCAGCACCCCATCCCGCCGGTGAACTACACCCAGAGCTTCTAGCTCATCTTCCCCCTCCGGACTAGTGATGATCGTCTTGTCCTTGGAGGGCACAAGGTTGTTAAGCGCTTACCCTTCTTCAATAGCACTCGTGATTAAGCGATTCACCGCCTTGCACGTGCGCCCATTGCTGACCACCAGGTCATCAATAGTGATGGATAGCATAGGGGTAGGGGGGTCCTCAAGGTCGATTTGCATCTCCCTCGTGCTCTCCTCCTTGTACTCGATGGCTAGGGCGGTTGGGTTACCCCATGCATTCCGAAGCACGGTCAGCTCCCCTACACTTGTGAGGCGGTTCACCTGCCGTCTAGGATCCAAAGCGCCCGTGGCATAGAGGACCATCTCATGGATGGCTTCCCCTAACACTACAGTGTGGGAGTGCCCCATGGCGAGCACTTTCAGCACTGGCCACACCCTCCTCCGTCGCCCCGGCAACCCAACATCGGTGGACCACACATCAGGTAGCCCTTGATAATCCCACCACCACTCCGGTACTTGGATGGTATAGTAATACGAGACAAGGTCGCTCTTGGCCGTGTAGCACGGACCCTTGACATGGACCTCCGAGTGAATGCCCAGGTGCGGTAACATCGTCTTAGGGGGGTCCACCCACAGTGCGTTGTCCAACTTCTTATTCACAATGAACCTTTGCTCCCCCACTCCTTTGGCCACCCCAAAACATCCGTCTACCCACTTTGGCCGCGTCTCTCGGAACTCCACCATCCCCACGTCCGCTGCCCTCCCCATCAACTTCCCCCACTCCGCCATGGTGCACCCTCGGCTGGGGACAGGTACATTCCAATACCACGCACTGGCGGCCACCTCCGGCTTGATGCAGTTGGCCTCGCTGGCGTACACCTTCCGCCAACTAGGTCGTAGCGCCAGCAAGTCCAGCAGCTTCGCCTTTCCCGCCACCTCCCGCTTCGGCAGACTCACCCGCTCTGCCAGAAGCTGTTCATACTTGTTTTGTTTCACATAGATTAAATCTGCACTTCCTTTTGCGGGGCTTGTCGCAACACCTACGCGGCGTCTGTACCACTCACAGTGCTTTTTGACCCTTTTCAGGGCCTCCGCCGTTCCCCTGGAGCACGCGCCTCCAGAATTAGGCGGAGGGTCTGGCCCCCGGGCCATAGCCAATTTAGCCACGCACTTGTTGAGCTTCGCTCATTTTTTATATGACGCGTGGACGGGCTCAAAGGGGACCGAACTGCCGTAGGTAGCGTAAGACTAGCGCTTGTCACGAGGGTACTGCACCGGCTGGCCCTTTTTGGGCCGAGGCTGAGTGTGGTTCCGGAGTGCAGGCCTAGGTAGCTTCTAACGTACGTCACTAGACCTTGTACCTGCGCCAGCCGCCAGGCGTGGCGCAACTGTGATGGGCAGTCAGTACACCTTGTACCTGCGCCAGCCGGCAGGCCTGCGTGGCGCAATGTGAATGATAGTCAGTACTTAGAGTGGTGTAGGGGACGCAGGGAGGCCTCTTTTCAGCTCCCACCCACCCACCCATGCTGCTCTGAGGGGCAACACCTTGTGTTCGAGTATGCTGGGCCCCCAGCATGGTGGTACAATAACCAACTTGATAATGATGTGCACTGAGTTTGAAGGTGTGGTATAGGCTGTCCGTATAAAGCCTAGCACACAAAAATGTAAAATAAATGTTTCTCTTGGTGGGAAGGAACTCCAATGGACCAAAAACAAGAAATGTATTCACCTTGTGTTGTAGGGTGAAGGTCCGGCGGCGGCGCGTTGCAAGCTGGCGTCTGCGTGCTGACCTCACTCTCGCCCACGTAGTGCTTAGAGGCATTGTAGGAAGAGGCAGTGGGAAGGGCGAGCAGTTTACCCTCTCGGTGTTTACTTCGTTTGCTGGGCCTTGCTCAGCTTCTCCAGCATCGTGGCATTCTGCAGGGCCATCTTCATGGCTGGGTTGCTCACCAAGGAGGCATCCTCCTTGAGAGCAAGGAGGTGGCCAGCCACCTTCCACCCTCCTGACCTTTGGGACTACACTAGGAGCATTGCTGCCACCACCCTCATGAGATACTCTACCCCAGCCAACTCCCCGGCTGCCGGCCCCAACTCCTTGAAGAGTGTGTCCATGGCCAGGGCGATGTTCATGACCACCTTCCTGCTTTCCTGGTTCCTCCACCCTCCTTAGCGAGTAGCCGTGATCCAACTCTTTATCCCCCCTCCATTGTCGTTGGCATCCTCGAGCACCTCGGGGAGCACTCTCTCTTGCACCCTCCAATTTACCAACTTGTGCTCGAGTGGGCAGCGTCACCCCTTTGGTCTTTTTCGGCTTCCTGGAAGCCCCATCGGCCCCTGCCAGCACATCCTCCAATTTCGTCAGGAAATCCTCCTCCTCGGACTCCTCTTCCTCCTTTACCTTGCCCGCCTGCCCTTGCTTGCCAATAATGGCCACCAGCTCCAAGAGCTGCTCCCTCACATCCCCCGCGGCCTTTCCCTTGCTCTCGGCTGGGCTTCCGACTTTTTTCCTCCCCTTTTTCGCCCCTTCGTGGGCCGGTGTGGTGAATGCACCTCCTCTTCATCCGAGTCCGCCAAGTCCCAGTCGCTTTGGAGAGCTGCCACCAGCGCTTCGTTTGGGTCCACTGCTGCCAGAATTTCAGGCCCGTCCACGTGGTCGACCAGCAGCCCAACAACGGACTCCAACTGGGCCCCAGACCACCGGCCGACAGTAGTTACCCAGTCGGCCCCAAGGACCGCCTCAAAGGCAGCGAGCACCTCAGGCAGGCCCGAGCAAGTGGAGAGCTCCTGATGGAGCCTTTTCTTCTGCGTCCGCCAGGTAAGTCGGCCCTTTCCCATTTGTTTAGTAGCTGTCGGCACCTCGGGATTAGCTTTCGAAAATTGCTTCCCGGCACCTGTCGAACCTGGCTTCCGCCCGGGCTTCGCCATCCCAACCGCTATGCAGAAAGGAATTCCAGGCGTCAGGTACGTTGCCCCTGACCCCTGTCGCCGCCTTCTTTAAAACAAAAGAGACCGCCATGAGCTAGGTGAGCGAGCTTTTATCGTGTTTCAAGGCCAACGGCCCAAAGCCAACGACTATCTACCAACGGCCAGATTCCAGCAATGGCCTCTAATAATTTTTAGCCGTCGAGTTTCACTTCAGATAGTGCTTGTTGCAAACCCGTCCACAACCACAGATCTTTTAGGAGAACCTAGACGCAAAAATCCGTCAAGGTACTCAGCACCCCGTCAAGGTACCGGCCGCAATAATTAGGCCGTATCATCTGTAATACTCGTACACTAGAAGCCTAATCAACCTTACTACGATCACAACATCAAGCTCTATTTCATCTAGCATCAGCGGCTCCCCTTCCTTATCACTATAAATAAGCTATGTTCAGAGAACCCCGATTCTAAGCCGGTTGCGTGCTTAAGCAGTTTGGTTTCATTCGGCTTATTGTTTCATGAGTCATTTTTGTTTCATAAGGCTTATTGTTTCATTACTCATTATTGTTTCATTAGACATTCTTGTTTCATTAGGCTTATTGTTTCATTAGTCATTCTTGGTTTATTTGGCTTTTTGTTTCATTAGTCATTCTTGTTTCATTAGGCTTATTGTTTCATTAGTCATGATTGTTTCATTAGGCTTATCGTTTCATTAGGCTTATCGTTTCATTAGTCATCATTGTTTCATTAGTCATTGTTGTTTCATGAGGCTTATGTTTTCATTAGGCGTGCAAAGGGAGACCAATGTGTTTGATCAGTGAATATAGGGGCAGCACTGCCGCTACATACAGGGGCTGATATGTGCCTGCCTGTACATAACAGTACTGCCAACAGGTACTATATTACGGGCGTCTTATTAGGTAGTTTATACATATAATTGGAAATGTGTGCGTTATTGCCCGTGGCACAGTTATACCACCTTGTGATAATCAGAACCATAACTTGTTAGGAAACGATTCCCCATATTCCTTTGATAGTACAGTACTTCAATTTCATCCAGACATGTGATAGTGACATCTATCGAGACTATTAACTAACTAATTAACTAATTAATTAATTAATAGACACGTGACTGCGTCACGTGAGCTTAAGTCCTCAGCAGGAGGGGTACATGGGATGGAATGGATGATGTATGAAGCTATCTAGGTCCTAGTTACAGGGTCGAGACTATATATAGGCAATTCTATGGCCCATGCCACATGCTCAGTCATTATCATTGTTGTTATGTTCCTTTGCACGCGTGCCCGACATTTTCCAACGATGGCAGGTGGTGGAATTCTACAAGTCGATTGAGTCTGGTATCGAATAATAAATGCCTGATGTCGCTGGAAGGACATGGGAATCGGAATCATTTTAAAATGGTTTGTTGAGCTAGTCTGGACAGACTAGTGAGACGGAACTACCGTAGTGGCTGAAATCAAATTGCGAATAAATAATTTTTCGAGGGTTTTTTTGCATGGTTTTGACACTTTACGGGGAAAGTTCAGCCCGGGTTAGGTAAACTTTGAGCCCGGGAGCTTGTTTATACTAGGGCACCTAGTTCAGTGTCTGACTTGGATTCTAACCTATCAAGTAAGACTTACATTAATTACCCACCAAGCGCAGATCCTATCTGAAAATTAAGTGAGTACCAGTATGACATAAGGCCCTAATCAGTGCTAACAGGGCCCCTAGTTGAACGCGTTCTCAATCTGGCGCGACGCGGCGCGGCGCGGCAAGCGCGGCGCTCCACTTCATCTAGCTGCGCCGCGGCCTGCAGCCAGAAACAGGTGTAGCGCCTCCCGGTTTTCATACTTTACGGGGTAAATTGAAGTATTATTTTAGCACTTTTCGGGGGGGCATTCGAAAATATTTATTCGCAATTTGATTTCAGCCACTACGGTAGTGAGACGGAAGTGGTGACGGAATGCAATGTACAAGAATGCTCATAACTTTTGACTCCGGCCCGTGAAATTTCATCAGGTTGGTTGCATTAGACTTGTCTTGTGAAGACGAACACGCTGATATAATTTTCTGCAGCTATCGCTCAATATTTCCGAAGATACCGGCACCGCCCTGCCCAGCAAATATCGCTGTTTTTCAGCTCGATATGGCGGAATACGACTCATTCCAAAAATCACAAGCGTCCGCGGCCCTGCACCAACTCGCTGATGAAGCCATGGCGTCATTAGAAACCCCCTTGCACACTATGCCGGACGCCACTGTCAGCATCCAGCCGCTCCACTCCACCGCTCCGCCGAACAGCGACCCTGCCATGGATACCCGCGAGGAGGCCTTTTCTGCCGAGGAAGCTGCCGCGTTTTTACCTGGCAAATGGCCAGGCCTTAACGCCATCATGCGCCTGTCCCGAGCTGCCGCCCTCACCATCCTGCAACTGGCTGCCGAGAAAAAGTGCGAGATCCGGGACTGCAACCAACAGGTTACCCACCTGTCAGATTTTCTCCATGACAACCCCGACGACATCGACCTCTGCCTCGCAGTCTGGTGGACGTGCTCCCGTCTTTCCGACAGCGCCCTTGAGCGCTTTGTCATGGCCTCTCTGGACGTGGGAGCCGACCCCACTGTTGCTGCCGCCATCGACATCACCGCCAGGCAAGTCGCCAATACCTGCTTCAATCGCATCCCCTCCCTCCTCAACGCTGCCCTCAACCCTGTCCATGACCACCTCGCCACCCACCACGCCCATTCCTCACACGCCGACACCTCCATCCACTCCGCCAACCCCCACATTGCAGCAGGACTGCAGCAGCAGCAGCAGCAGCAGCTCCTCCACCAGCTCCAGCAACAACTTGCCGCCTCCAGAGCCCCTGCCAAGACCACCTATGCCGCCACGCTTCAGAACCCTACGGAGTTCATCAACGAAATCAAAACAGCCGTCAAGGCCAGCACAAGGGATGCTATGCACGAACCCATTCGCTCATGCAGTATTGTGGTACGGGGCGTCCCCTCGAACGTCAACGATGCACGCCTGGGCACCTACCTCCGGGGCAACCCCTTCCCTACCTGGGAAAGCTCGGCGTGGCCCAAACAATTAATTAATTAATTAATAGACACGTGACTGCGTCACGTGAGCATAAGTCCTCAGTGGGAGGGGAACATGGGATGGAATGGATGGTATAAGCTATCTAGGTCCTAGTTACAGGGGTGTGGGCACCGCGGCCCGAATCGCTATGAATGCCATACTTGGTCACACGCGGAGCCCCCACAGGCTTGGGGGTGGTCTCCTTCATCACTACTTGCCATCTATCCTTGCGCACCATCTGCCTCCATATTACAGACAAACCAGGAGGCTGCCCGGGGGTGAGCCCGTCACGTCTAGTGTAGCACATGTCCATGCCGAGTCTATCACGAAAAGTCCACGGGTGGCGGCCCTGCCGCGCGCGGCCGGGGGCACGCCAGGTGAGGACATATCGCCCAGGCTGGGCGGGCTTGGTGCCAGCTAGTCTATCTGATGTATCTACCTGATCTGTGCGGGCCAGGTGCCCGGCTAGGCCCAGGCGCCTGTGCCTAATAATGTGGGAAACATAGGGCAAATCAGCGTACAAATCCTCATTACTAATGTGCAAACCAAAGGGGATGTTAAGGGCCTTGCGCAGCATCTTGGTGACGGCGCCGTCGAGTCGTTGCTCCAGCTCCTGCGTCAGTGGCCACGTCTCGGCGCCGTAGGTCAGGATCGTCAGAATGACGACCTTGAAGAGGTCACGCTTGACGATCCGGGGTAGGGTGGGGTTGCTCCACCAGCGGCGGTGGTCATGGAGGTGCGCCCACGCCATGCCGATCCGTGTCGTCATTTCGTCCTCGCAGTCGGGAAGCCAACTGCCGAGCAGCTTGAAGCGGCCTGAAGGAGGGTAGTTGACCTCGGTGTCGTCTAAGAGGCGGAGTGTGGGTCAGTGGGGGCCCTGCCATGCCGACTGGGCCAGGACCTCCGTTTTGGGGCTGATTTCTAGACCAACCGCCCTAGCCTCGAGCGCCAGGCAGTCCAGCCAAAGTTGGGCAGACTCCGGCTTCTCGATGAGCGTGATGTCGTCGGCATAAATGAGGTCAGCTAGTAAATTCTGCTTGTTAGTCGGCCCCCCTTCCCCAAGCTCGTTCGTGATCGCTAGGCCAGGGGCACGGCCTGCAATGCTAGCAAAGCGAGCACGTGCCTGGCGCATAACATAATCCACTGCAATAATAAACAGGTACGGCGACAGGACGCAACCCTGCCAGACGCCGGTCTGCAGTGGGCATGGTGGGGTAATGCCGTGTTGAGTGCGCACCGAAGTGGTCGACCCCTCATACAGCGTGCGGATGACGGTAATCAGGGGAGTGGGGACGCGAGCGCGAGCAAGTACAGCCCATAGAGCGTCCCAGAGGACAGAATCAAAAGCCTTGATGAAGTCGACGAAGATCAAGATTGCGGGAAACTCACCAGGTTGCAGGAGAGCGATTTCCTCGAAGAGGCGATGCGCGACGAAGATGGCCATGACGGTGTTGCGCCCAGGACGGAAGCCCATTTGACTTTCCCCAAGGTGACAGTCGAGAGCAGAACGAAGGCGGTTGAGGATCATGCGCATGAACAACTTAAGTGCGGCGCTCTGGATGCACACTCTTCTGTAGTTGGCGGGGTCGTCAGGGGAACCTTTGTTTTTGTACAGCATAATACGGTAGCTGTGCTGCCACTCAGGAATCGGCGGCGCGTCGGCAAGCAGGATCCGGTTGCAGACGTCAAGCAGGAACCCCGTGAGCGCCGTCAGCTTAATCACCGGGGCTGGGAGCTAGTCAGGTCCAACGGCGGCATAGAAGCGGAGTTGCTTGGCGGCGGTGCTCAGCTCGAGCTCGGTGAACGGCGGGAGCTCGTTGGGGTCGGCCAGGGGTTCCGTCAGGGCTGGGTACGTGTAGTCCTGCTCAGCGGCGGGCGGCGTGGGCGGCGCAGGGACGTCCGCAGGTGCTACTGCCAGGCGTGCGGCCGCCAGAGGGCCAAGCGGCGGAGGCGGCGGGGGGGCGCCGAGCAGCCGGGACTGGGAGGAATACCACTGGTCGAGCTGCTGCTGCGGTGAGCCAGAGAGCGTCCGCGGCCCAAACAAAGCGTCGTCATTAAAACGGCACGCCGGCTTGGCGGGCCCACCGCCCCCGTCTTAGTGGAATTCCACCGCAAGGAGGACAAACTGCAGGTGCAGAAGGCCCGCCGAAACCCCCACGATACCCAGCTGAGCATGGACGATTACTATTAATTAATTAATTAATTAATTAATTAATTAATTAATTAATTAATTAATTAATTAATTAATTAATTATTAATTAATTAATTAATTAATTAATAGACACGTGACTGCGTCACGTGAGCATAAGTCCTCAGTGGGAGGGGAACATGGAATGGGATGCATGGAATGGATGGTGTAAGCTATCTAGGTCCTAGTTACAGGGGTGTGGGCACCGCGGCCCGAATCGCTATGAATGCCATACGCGGTCACACGCGGAGCCCCCACAGACGGTGCCGTCGAGTCGCTGCTCCAGCTCCTGCGGCAGTGTCCAGGTCTCGGCGCCGTAGGTCAGGATCGTCAGAATGACGGCCTTGAAGAGGTCACGCTTGACGATCCGGGGTAGGGCGGGGTTGCTCCACCAGCGGCGGTGGTCATGGAGGTGCGCCCACGGCATGCCGATCCGTGTCGTCATGTCGTCCTCGCAGTCGGGAAGCCAACTGCCGAGCAGCTTGAAGCGGCCTGAAGTAGGGTAGGGTACGATTACTATACCCCGGAGCAACTTGAGGCCCGGGCTGCCGCCCTGAACCGGCCGGAGGTCCACCAGGCTCGGGCAGCCAAGCAGGCCAACACGCAACTACAGTGCAGCATCTATGCCCGTCTCTTTAATGGCGTCTTCATCGTCCGCATTAACGGCCAGGACCTTCCTCCAATGACGGCGACCCCCATGGATACCGCCGTGCCAGCGCCCCAGCCCCCTGCTCGGCCCCCGCCGTCACCGCCATCGCCACCGGCATCGACGGTCACCTGCTCCCCAGCACGTGTGGGGATCCGCCGGGGCCGCATCTTCAGCTCAGGTATGGCTACTGGGCGCAGTCACGTGTCTATTAATTAATTATTTAATGGCTACCGGGCCTGGCCGTCCCCCTAATAAATTCGTTCGCTTTGCACCCGAGCCGGAGCCTGCGCTGCGAACCCTTCTCAACTATCAATGACGACGCTCGCGGCCCTGCGGCTCTAGCAGTGGGATCTGCCTAACTCCCCTTCCCGCCCCTTTGCCTTCGCAGCCCTCGGGCTGTCGGAGAGAGAGCAACGGGTCGGCAGTGAGCCAGGTTCGCCTCGCCTCGCGCGGCCGCCTCCGAAACCTCTTACGACTGCACGCATTTCTAGTATGCGTGCAGACGCAGACTCATTCTACCTGGCCACCCGAGCCAACCGTCGGCGTCGCCTCGACACGTTGGCAGGAAGAATCGAAACGGTGATTGAAAGCATAAGTCCTCAACCCGCCCCCCCTACCCCCCTGTTACGCCGCAGGTCTCTACCTAGCTATACCGCGACCTAAACCACGTCCCAAGGACCCACGTCTAGTTCTACCTAAACTAGTGAGGCCGCCCGTTGAGGAACTACCCTGTGCCAAAGTCGGACGCGACGAATCAGATCTCAACGCATTTACATATGTATAACTATAATATGCCATCAACCACTTATGCCCTGACCAATTCAATTCAGGAATACGAAGGAAACACCTAACCAGCCATGACCCAAGCTAATATGTGTTACAAATCATAACACACGCCGAGTGCCAACACGAGGGGTACTGAGGACGTGCATAAATGACCACTAACGGTCAGGTACGCTCGGGCCGACCTGGCCCTCGCACACAGGAACCACGCCGGTCCACTACATCTACACAAAGGATAAGGACCACTCATAAAGTATGCGGTGCAGCGCTGATGCACCGATACACCAGACTACAGTACCACACAACAAAGGCCCGGTGTGTCAAGAAAATAGACCTAGGAGTCGTCTCGAAATTATATATTGCATGTGTAACTCATCTCAACTTTGTTACCATAGCCAGTTTTTTATTGCGGAGCCTGAGGCATAATTGTTAAGGAGACAACCCAAAGGTTAAATGCTACGTTGCCTGCCTGAAAGCTGGCAAGTCACAAAACCACGCAATATTGGCCGTCCAGTTAGGAGCGGCGCATTCGTGAGCGTTGGATGCATTTGGCCCATACATGGGTGAAGGGCGCGGCGCCCAGCACTTGGTACTCTACCTAGTATATCAGATTTCTTTCCACAAGTGCATACGGCTCAACTTAAACATTTTGTCACGCCTTGTTAGGGCGTCCGCTAGTATCATTTATGGACACAGCCACGCAAGCAATGATCCAAGTAATTCTGACACCGTAGGTACGAAAAGTATTATGCCGGAATTACAACTTTGGCACTCTGTAACTTTTGCTATACGGCACTATTTTCAGTGCTACAAACTGTGCCGGAAATATCACGGCAAGCCCTACTTAGCCTATTAATTATATTGGCCAGATATACGGCAGGCGGGTGATACCATGTCAAGAAAATAGACCTAGGAGTCGTCTCGAAATTATATATTGCATGTGCAACTCATCTCAACTTTGTTACCATAGCCAGTTTTTTATTGCGGAGCCTGAGGCATAATTGTTAAGGAGACAACCCAAAGGTTAAATGCTACGTTGCCTGCCTGAAAGCTGGCAAGTCACAAAACCACGCAATATTGGCCGTCCAGTTAGGAGCGGCGCATTCGTGGGCGTTGGATGCATTTGGCCCATACATGGGTGAAGGGCGCGGCGCCCAGCACTTGGTACTCTACCTAGTATATCAGATTTGCCGCCAACGCACGGTACACAACCAGCCATAGCCTTAGCCTAGTCCTAGTACAGCCATGCTACGCCCTGGCTATGTTCAGATTACTTGCCCACGCTCCTTGCTATGATATGCTCACATGGGTCTTATTGCACCCACAGTTTGCCGGATCGTTAGCCTGTCCTTTTAGCTAGCCGCGCCCGATTGCAGCTGTGGCATGCCTTTGGCATGTAGGAGACTGGGGGTCTCTGCCCTTTCTCCTGTAGTGCACACACAGGGATTAAAAGCACTTCGGTGCTCCGTGACTCCCCAACGGGAGCACGAGTTTAATTAATTAATTAATATCAGATTTCTTTCCACAAGTGCATACGGCTCAACTTAAACATTTTGTCACGCCTTGTTAGGGCGTCCGCTAGTATCATTTATGGACACAGCCACGCAAGCAATGATCCAAGTAATTCTGACACCGTAGGTACGAAAAGTATTATGCCGGAATTACAACTTTGGCACTCTGTAACTTTTGCTATACGGCACTATTTTCAGTGCTACAAACTGTGCCGGAAATATCACGGCAAGCCCTACTTAGCCTATTAATTATATTGGCCAGATATACGGCAGGCGGGTGCGATTATTAGGGACGCAAACCCTAATACCTCCGTGTACATCAGGATGGCCACAAACACAATTATCTCACATAGGCAGTTGGGCACATGATCATAGGGTCAAAACCCTGACACGGTGAACACCGGCCACAGGTACTAACTACACGTAGGCATAGTAAGGCTCACGGTCATCAACACAGACCGTACCGACTAGCTGAGGCCACTGAAACGTCGTAAGTCCTAAATTTACGGCCGCAACTACAGCAGGTTGTTACGTGACGCAACACCTCCCCACACACAAAGGTAGGGAGCCCTCTCCCTACGTACAGGGAGGAAACAAAAGGGGTAGGAAAATCCTGACGCACCCAACTAGAGCCTAACACTGATCAACTAGCCATCCAAGGCCCAAGGCGCAAACATGTTAACCGCGAGTCCACCCCAAACGGTGTAGGGTTCACCAGCACCACGCCGGGTGTGAGGCTGGCTCCCCTAACTGCCTGGCACGAAGGCTTGCCGGGAGGGACGGCACTAGGCAGGGCAAGCGTAGGAAACAATGTTCACACCGAGGACAGAGGACGACCAACCAACTGGCCAAGCCCAGAGGGCGACTCTATATACCGGAGGGACAACACCCTCAGGTCGGGCCTAAGGCCCTCCATCTAGTTCCCATCGGTTTGAAAGGTGCCACGCGTGGACATCAGAACATCCAGGTACGCGTGGTAATGCGCTACATCATCAGCATTGTCATGCCTATCTACCATGAGGAAAACGTCTGCCCAGGCACCGTCAGGAAAGAGGCCCAGGAAGGCCCAGTACTAGTAGTACCGGTGCTGGATGCATGAGGACCACCTGGCCGGCTGGCCCCTGGCCCAGTCCAGGAAACCGCAGGCGAAGAGCCGGAGGAAGGGCTCAGCAGCCATGCAGCATGCAGAGCGCCCGGAGGAAGAGGCGATGGTACGTCAACCGCGAGCGCATGCCCGTGGGGAAAAACAGGTCCAGCAGGGGCTCCACATTGGCAGGGCAGAGGCGCACATGCCGGATCTCCCGTGCACGCCACCGCCGTGCACACTGGCAGTGTGCAGCCGCGACCCGAAGGTCTCCAGGTACTCACTAGACCTCGGAGGATGGTGCCCGCGGGTGTCCAGGCCCTGGCCCGGCAAAGGTGCCAGACGACGGGCGTCCCACTCGAGAGCGGGCTGAAGGCGCACTGCATAGGTCTCCCCAGGCTCAGCAGGACACTCCACAAAAATAGCATCCGAGGGGCCCATGATACCCAGATCGAGGAGGAGGATAGGCCCACTGAACCCCACAGTACGTACGTGAAACACGGGTCGTTGTGGCGCCGGGCCCAGAGGTACAACACTCGCCTAACCAAAATCTCACCCTGAAAGATGGGATCGGCCAGAATGACCATATCAACAGAGGCCTGTCAGTGTCAAGGGGTAGCCGCTCCTATCCCGAGGCGCACGACACACCTGAGAATAGCCGTATGACATAGGCGTCAGGGAAACCTCAGGAGCAGCCTGCCCGAGGGAGGTCACACAAGCGGCACGCCACTGCCGACATATACCGTGTCCAACAACCGCTGTATCCCTGGACTCAGGCATGCAGTGAACCACCGAAGGTGCGCGGTCGCTGTCGCCGCGGGCCAACTCCTGGAGTGAGTCAGTCGGCCGCGCGCTGGTGCCGCAGGTCAGCCTCGGTGACCCGGGGCGCAGCGATCACCGTCGCCAGTGAACGAGGACCCACGCTGGAGGCGCGATCGAGCGTGAGCAGGAACAGGAACAGGGGCCGACGCGGCTGAAGAAGAGGCACCTGTAGGCCGGGACGGACCCGCCGGAGAAGGGTGGACGGAGGCATGCCACTGAAGGCCACATGTTCATCACAGGGCCCGTATGGGGAGGAACGCCTGCATAGGACTGGTTACCGTCAAGGCTCCAGTCAGGAACAGGTACACGCTGCGGCGGACCACCCTCCCGGCCACAGCATAGGAAAACCGCTGGGGTCACCGAAGAAGCCCCGCGAAGGCGGAACAGGGGCCTGGGTAGGCCCAGCTAGGCGCGGGAGCCGCGACAGCTAGCTCACACCCGTGGCCGCCGGCTGGGCGCGCTGAGACGCCGAAGGGTCCCGTGGAGGCGCAGCCGACGCGCGAGCCGGGGCGCCGCAGCGGCGGTACCTACCGTTACCTAACAGCAGCAGCAACAACAGGGGCAGCAGCAGGAGGAGGAGCGACAGCGGCCGCAGGAGCATGCGGGCCACAGGCACGGCGGAAGAGGAACCTGCGCCCAAAGGCGCCTGCGTCGCTGCAAACGCCCCGAAGGCCGTAACCAGCGACTGGATCTGTGCCTGCGTGGCGGACACAGTGGCGGCAAGGCTATATGTAGCTGCTACCGGATGTACCACCGGAGGGGTTGGAGAAGGTCCGGTCGACACGCGCCCGAGTACGCTCCTGAGTAGAGGACGCTGGTGACGAGGGGACCGGAGAGGGCGCCGAAGGACCCTCAGACATAGAAGAGGCGGCGACAGAGGCAGGGTACTCTGGAGTAAGCTGCGCCTCCACAGGCGCGCCCTGGGGGGACTGGTCAGCCAGAGGAAAAACCTGGGCCGACCTGAACCGCTATCTCCATGAACTCGACAGCCCTGAGGAGATCACAAGGCTCGTCATCCAGCTCAGCGTCTCCCTCGGCCGGAAGCCAGTGGAAGATATCCCGAAGGCGCGACCGCTCCTCAGGAGTAGAGAAATAGGAGAAAATGCGCGGGCCCTGCAGCACGGCCTCTATCTGCGCAAACGCCGGACAGCGAGAGCCACACCCCAGGATACACTGGCCAGAGTCATCAAAGCTATGGACGGCTAGAGATGCTGACCCAGAGAGTCTGAGGCGTACCAGGAAACGCCGAACAGCGCGGTCCGGACCAAAGCTGCCCGGTCCGCAGGCAGGGCCGAATGCACGTGGCCACCCGGGAAACAGCTACAAGCAACCCAGCTGCCGGGGAGCACCTCACAAAATAACTGAGGATCTGGAGTCGCCAAAGGCTCCTCAGGAGGGGTATGCGTCGTCATGAAGGCTGCGGAGGGTGGGGGACAAGTTACCAACCAACCCATCGACCGCAGGGATACATAAGGCAAGGAGGACACACAGCTAGAGCCTATGCAGGTCTTTATATTCCTGCAGGAGGCGACTACTACATCCATCTAACTCCGACTCGGTGTACCACACCCTATCTACCTCACCCCGAGCATACATCCACTTAACCTTATACTGGCGTACTGAGTGCCGCGGCCCCTTTTTCCATCTCTATGGGCCACTATACTCTCTACCTCATCTTCTACCTCGCCAGTATATCAGGGTTATGTTCCAGAAGGGCGGGAGCTAATTCTCTACCAGCAAAGGTGCTCTGGTGATAAAGTTTTAGCTGACTCCTATGAAAAGTACGGGAGTGTGTCTGGCAAGAGGTGGGAATATCTACTTCATAGAGGAAATTACCTACTCTAGAAAGCACCCGGAAGGGACCAAGGAAGGCCGGTCTATGTAAGCTTCACCTTCAGCTCAGCCTCAAACTTGTGAGCAAAACAGCCAACACGAGGGCCTTCTACCAATACGAGGTCTCCTACTTCTATTTCTGGAGCTCTTCTATCTAAAGAGGACCGCAACCTAGAGAGATACTTGGCCTGCGCCTTATGATAACCAGCAATAGCATTATCATGAGCATTCTTCATCTTATCTAACAGTTCACGAACGCCATCCACAGTATCCCGAGACACATCGCCCTTGTCCCGAAGGGGACTAGCCAAGAGAGAGCAGAGATTAATTAAGAGGTAGCTTGAAATTAAATAAGAGGCATGCCTCTATCAAGATATATTATTGGAGGCGAGTTTCTATTGGCGTAAATGTGCAGTATTGTACGACAAGATGTCAAGGGTGACGGAAAAAACTGAAGTCGCGGAAGTGTCGCAAAATTCACGAGTCTCGGTTCTTTACGTGCCGGTGCTGGACTGATAGCTCTGGCATTTCAGCAACCGTAGCTTGAGTTACGGTCCTAGGACGTTTAGCTGTACGAGTAACTATTTCAAGTTTGCTTCGTAAGACTAGGGTTAGTTCTAAGTGGGTGTCCTTTGGTCGATCCAAAGGCGACAGCGAATGCGCGTCGCGTCTTTCGTGTTGGACGAAGGCAAGACGGCGCGAGCACAGGCACCACAAAAAAAGCCACTGGCGGTGGTCGGCAGGTGCGGGAGTGCGGCGATGGCGACAGGGCCACAGAGGCATTCAGGGATTCTAACACGTCTTCAGTTCGCAAAGTTTCCCACAGTCCTGGTTGAATATATAAGCTTTGACATGCATGGCTCTGTATATAGGTTTATAGCTGGGCGTTTGCTTTGGTTTGAGTGATTTCACTCTGCTGTAAGTAATTATATTTTTAATATATAAGCACAAAGTATGTATAGCGGGTGAATCTGTCCGACGTGATCAAAAAGAGCGCGATGACATGAAAGAATGCTGGGGGCAGTGTCAACCGTTAAATTCATAAGGATAGTGGTGGACTATGCAGGGAAGCCTATGCAGGGAACGCCCATGGTGGTCACGACATTGGTTTATAATCTCAAACCCGACATTGTTTTATAAACTGCCATGTTTTAGGGGTCTGCCACGGTTTTATTGTCCGTCATTTTCATCCAGAAATGTTTTTCAGCCGACCGTCGATCTAATTAGAAGTTTGATCGTCTATGGTCTTGATTAATTCTTTGTTTCAGCGTCGCCTATGCATCTTGCGTGCAGGCACAAGGCCATGCAAGGCGAGGTGGACGTGGACGAGGCTCATGCAAGATGAAGAAGACGAGGCGGTCGATGACGTCGGGGAGACTTTGTACCTTTGTAGTTGGCATTTAGCAAGACACCGAGCGTTAAAACTACGGAGGGTACAAAGCGCCACAAGACCAAGTTTTCTGGCATGTTTGGGTACCCCTGAAATCGGAAAATTAAGCTGGGTTTGACATTCTGTATGAACATTGTATTGACGAAGAAGATAAAGGGAAAAGTAGGAGATAGATCGAGTATGTTGCATGAATCTCACACATTGTGTCTCAATGCGTACAACTTACCAGAAGTGCAGCCGTGTGCTGGTTCAACGATCATGCAAGGATTAGTCGCGAGCCAAACCTTATTAGGACGCTATCACATATGATGAAGACTGGCCACTTGTCTGCATGGTTGGCAGGAGGAAACCAAATTCCTGCATGGATGGCAGGAGAGTGTACTATGGAAGGGGTATGGACTATCCCAGTGCGTAATCTGCTTTTCAGATCATGGTAGCGCCATTGAAAGCTGGGTGACCACTCACTGCATGTGATTGCAGGTGCCATAGAGCGAGCGTTGTTTTAGTCATGGACGCCATCCTCGATGAGGTGCGACGCCCTCCGCGCAAGAATTACTTGGATGATGACTCCCTTATTGAGAAAGTGGTACACGACCGCAATAACAATGAGCAGCAGGAACGCCCTATTCGGGTGGACAGCGATTAATTAATTAATTATTTATAGACACGTGACGGCGTCACGTGAGCATAAGTCCTCAGTGGAAGGGGAACATGGGATGGAATGGATGGTGTAAGCTATCTAGGTCCTAGTTACAGGGGTGTGGGCACCGCGGCCCGAATCGCTATGAATGCCATACTTGGTCACACGCGGAGCCCCCACAGGCTTGGGGGTGGTCTCCTTCATCACTACTTGCCATCTATCCTTGCGCACCATCTGCCTCCATATTACAGACAAACCAGGAGGCTGCCCGGGGGTGAGCCCGTCACGTCTATGTAGTGTAGCACATGTCCATGCCGAGTCTATCACGAAAAGTCCACGGGTGGCGGCCCTGCCGCGCGCGGCCGGGGGCACGCCAGGTGAGGACATATCGCCCAGGCTGGGCGGGCTTGGTGCCAGCTAGTCTATCTGATGTATCTACCTGATCTGTGCGGGCCAGGTGCCCGGCTAGGCCCAGGCGCCTGTGCCGAATAATGTGGGAAACATAGGGCAAATCAGCGTTCAAATCCTCATTACTAATGTGCAAACCCAATGGGATGTTAAGGGCCTTGCGCAGCATCTTGGTGACGGCGCCGTCGAGTCGCTGCTCCAGCTCCTGCGTCAGTGTCCAGGTCTCGGCGCCGTAGGTCAGGATCGTCAGAATGACGGCCTTGAAGAGGTCACGCTTGACGAACCGGGGTAGGGCGGGGTTGCTCCACCAGCGGCGGTGGTCATGGAGGTGCGCCCACGGCATGCCGATCCGTGTCGTCATTTCGTCCTCGCAGTCGGGAAGCCAACCGTGCCGACTCGCAGCTTGAAGCGGCCTGAAAGGAGGGTAGTTGACCTCGGTGTCGTCTAAGAGGCGGAGTGTGGGTCAGTGGGGGCCCTGCCATGCCGACTGGGCCAGGACCTCCGTTTTGGGGCTGATTTCTAGACCAACCGCCCGAGCCTCGAGCGCCAGGCAGTCCAGCCAAAGTTGGGCAGACTCCGGCTTCTCGATGAGCGTGATGTCGTCGGCATGAATGAGGTCAGCTAGTAAATTCTGCTTGTTAGTCGGCCCCCCTTCCCCAAGCTCGTTCGTGATCGCTAGGCCAGGGGCACGGCCTGCGATGCTTAGTAGCAAAGCGAGCACGTGCCTGGCGCATAACATAATCCACTACAATAATAAACAGGTACGGCGACAGGACGCAACCCTGCCAGACGCCGGTCTGCAGTGGGCATGGAGGGGTAATGCCGTGTTGAGTGCGCACCGAAGTGGTCGACCCCTCATACAGAGTGCGGATGACGGTAATCAGGGGAGTGGGGACGCGAGCGCGAGCAAGTACAGCCCATAGAGCGTCCCAGAGGCGGACAGAGTCAAAAGCCTTGATGAAGTCGACGAAGATCAGGATGGCGGGAAACTCACCAGGTTGCAGGAGAGCGATTTCCTCAAAGAGGCGACGCGCGACGAAGATGGCCATGACGGTGTTGCGCCCAGGACGAAAGCCCATTTGACTTTCCCCTAGGTGACAGTCGAGAGCAGAACGAAGGCGGTTGAGGATCATGCGCATGAACAACTTGAGTGCGGCGCTCTGCCAGATGCAGACTCCTCGGTATAGTTGGCGGGGTCGTCAGGGGAACCTTTGTTTTTGTACAGCATAATCGTACGGTAGCTGTGCTGCCACTCAGGAAACGGCGGCGCGTCGGCAAGCAGGATCCGGTTGCAGACGTCAAGCAGGAACCCCGTGAGTGCCGTCAGCTTAATCACCGGGGCTGGGAGCTGATCAGGTCCAACGGCGGCGTAGAAGCGGAGTTGCTTGGCGGCGGTGCTCAGCTCGAGCTCGGTGAACGGCGGGAGCTCGTTGGGGTCGGCCAGGGGTTCCGTCAGGGCTGGGTACGTGTAGTCCTGCTCAGCGGCGGGCGGCGTGGGCGGCGCAAGGACGTCCGCAGGTGCTACTGCCAGGCGTGCGGCCGCCAGAGGGCCAAGCGGCGGAGGCGGCGGGGGGGCGCCGAGCAGCCGGGACTAGGAGGAATACCACTGGTCGAGCTGCTGCTGCGGGGAGCCATAGAGCGTCCGAGGCGCCGGCTGCGCGCCACCGGCGGGCCGTTGGGCGTGACGCAGGCGTGTCCAGGCCTACTTGCCGTGCTGGTCCTTGAGGTGGGCGAAGTACTCGCAGACATGAAGGTCCTCCTGCTCCTTGGTCGCCGGTCGGATGGCCGAGTGGTAATCGGCTTTGAGGCGGGCGCAGCTGGCGGGGTCGCGGTTGTCGCGCAGGGCTTGCCGGCCCTGGATGATGGTGGGGAGCCGGTGCAGGCTGGTGAAGTGGGGCGGGTGGCGGGGGGGCAGCAGGGCGGCCCCCGGCCGCGGGCAGCTTGCCAGTGAGGTGCCGAAGGGCCGATGCCGGGCCTGCAGCGAACAGCTGGGCGTGGCTGGCCGGGATGTCCAGCGCGTCGACAAACGCCTCTGCAGTTAGCGAGCAGCCAGAACTGTGAGTTCCTGGTCTCTCACGCCACACAACGGGATGAGCCAAAGTTGCAAGGCAGCAACCTTTTAACCCGTGCACCAAGCCACGACCACGGTGAGCGGTTCCACGTCCAATGTGGGAGCCTCGGTTCGTGCTTGCCAAGATAGCTGGTCATCCCCCATGACCAAGCTATATCCTTTGCGTCGTTCCTCGTTCCCATCGGCGTGACGAGGCACGTGCAGGCAGGCAAGCAAATCCTCAACGTCCACTGGCATCAGTGCAGAGCCAGGACGAACTGGATTTGCCTAGACTCTGCAACCTAGGAAGTACAGGACCTGTCACAAGCCTGCAAGGCCTAGTATCCTTGCAGACCTGTGCCAGTTCCTGTAGTCCACCAGTCACAGGCTGCTGCTCCTCTGGTCTACGTGGACCACAGTCACGTGATAGTCAGGCTAAGCCTGTGCAGGCACGGCCTGCCACGTGTCCTGTCCACTATACCAGAGGACTGTACCCTAGTCGGCCACGGACGGCTAGGACTTCGGGACCTCATATCTTTCTCGTCCCTTGTCTGTTTCAGGCGGTCAGCACGGCGTTGGAAAGGTCTTTCCAAACTGCATCCACTTAGCATATTGGTTGCCCAAAATGCTAACTCCAACCCTTTCTTCTTTTGGAGCTGGACCAGCTTGAAACAAACCTAACCTTGCTTGTGCCCACTCAGCCACAGACCGCTTGGTCCCTTGAGGTTGATCAGACCTTTGAGGGCCCAGGTTCCTGCCTCCTTTGGGTAACAACATATCTGCCCTTGGACCAGGCTAGGTGTACTGGCCAGTGAATCAGAGGTCACCCCAGGTTATCCCCTGACCCCTTGGTCAGCTCCCAACCTTTCCTTGGGAACTTGGTGCTAGATTAAAGTCAAGGCACATTACCTAGTCCAATGGCTGGGATTACAGGATGCCAAGAACGTACTATTGTGAGTTCCTGATCTTTCACAGTTATCACAGGCGCCCGTTCTTATGGCGCCCGCCTTGGCCAGCCTTTCCCTTTTATGCTCAAAGAGACTCAGGTAGCACCTATACAAATACTGCCTCATTGGGGAGCCCATGTCTTCACTGGGTGTTAAGCCCAGGAATCACTCATGCCAGGCTGTGGCTCTGCTGGGGAATTGAACCCCACCCCAACCTCCAGGTTTATAGGTGACCTGGAACTTTACACAAGAGAAACATTACAACCATGGAACAACATGAGAATGACATGACATGATTATGTTTTATTCAAGCATTATATAACCCAGAATGTGGCCCCCTGGCAACCATGTTCCACATGGTCACACAACCAGGTTCTTTATTAGCAACAGGTTGGAAACAAGCACTAGAAAACATATGTACAGCAACCTGTAAGAACCAACATTCGGGTTGCCCTTGCATGGCCTAACTGTTTGAGGCCAAAGGCGTCGACTTAAGTCCTGGCGACTCTTCTGAACCCCATGGGGAGGGCCAGGCATGATTCTCAGCTGGTAGGAGTGACATTCCACACCAACTCCTGTCCAGGAGGGTGTACCTAACCCTGAAGGACCGGCTGTCAACCAGTAAGCACCAGTCACCACTTGGTACTTTGGTCAAGCAGCCCACTGGGGGCACCCAAGCTGAAGCAAGGCCTGGTCTCTATGGCCGCCCGTGTAAGGGGTCCATGAGCCCACGGAGCAGGGGGTACTGCCTCTCCGCCTTCTCCTCCAGCTTGGTGAGGGCATCTGCAGGGTTGTCCACACCAGGCACATGTTCAATGTGAGCTAGGTAGGACATCTCCTTGAGCAACAAGTAGTCAAGGTCCCTGCTCCTGGCCAGCTGCCTGTGCACAAATTGCACCATGCCCATGCTATCAGTCCTCACCAGTGTGTGCAGCTGCAACCTACAGGAAGCCACTTGACATAGCTGGTAGAAGAGCTCCCTCAAGTAAAGAGCAGTATGCAGCCCTTCACAGATTGCCCTGCACTCAGCAATATCACTGCTGGGTGTAACCCTGTTCTGCAACCGACTGTACCAGGTAACAAGTGAGGTGTGATCTTGCTCCAGGGTAACTAATGCTGCTGCCCGGCCCCTGACCTCTGTGACCTTCCTATTGTCCATAGAACTGTCCACATAGAGAACCATGTCAAGGGGCTTGTACAAATCCACAGGACCCAGTATGAGAGGGGGAGACATCATGACAGCCTGCACCACACTCTCAGCACCCACCTCAACCAGCTGGGAATCAGTAAGTCGACTCAGAACCAGCAAGTCAGGGGCACATATACTTGCAAGCCATGCCAGCATGCCCCTGATGGTAGCACACCTAGCCTGCGTGATGGGCTCCTGCAATGCATCTACAATCTGCTGTGGGTAGTCCTTACCACCCTCCATCCTGATGAACCACGAGCCCTTGGCTTGGAACAACGTAGCCTGCATGCCACAGAAGACCATAGGCTCATTCTCCACCATGTGCTGTATCTTACCCAGCTCAAACCGCTTCTGGATCTTAGCCAAGACAGCCTCAACCCAGTCTGGTGGACCTATGAGATGCAGGTCATCACCATGCAGTGAGGCAAAGACAGGAAGGCCATTGTAGGACCCTTGGAACAAACAGGGATCCACTGGAGACACAGAACCCACAAGTATTCTTCAAGAATTTCTCTAGGCTCTTTCTCCAGATAATGGGACTGGACCTGAGACCTTCCAACCCTTTCAGAATTCTCAGGTACCTGGCCTTTATCTCTGCTCTCCATACAGCAGGTACAGTCACAAAGAAAGGAGGGATATCTCTCCAAGTCTGCCTAGCCTGATCTTGGTCACCCTTGAGAAAAGCCCTCTTGAAATCAATCAGCACAGAGCTATAGGGCACACCCTTAACCAGAAAAGACAGAAATATACACAGCAGAATCCTCCACGTGTCATGCAGCATCCCTGGAGTATAGAGCTCCTCATCTAACAACTGGCCAGTGCCATGATACTCGGTTACAACTGGTCTGACATGTGGCACCTGGACACCATCAACCTCCTTGAGCTTGAGGACAAACATCAATCTGAGCAGCTGGTGAACTTCTGGCAGCTCATCCACAGGTTCTGCACAGTTGGAAACTATCCACTCATGCCCAGAAGCAACAAAGCCAAGAGTCCATGCCTTAGCCATCTTGGGGCTTGCATCATCTCGACTAGCTGGCGCCAGGGAATAGGACTGTGAGCAGCTATCTGGTACCTGTTTACCCCTAACTGCCTTGGATCAAAGGTGGTTGGGATTATCAACAAGTCCTCAGCTATGGGCTCCTGACTCTGAGGACCCTCAGCTGGCTGACTCCTAACAGCCTTCACCGCCACTGCAAGACCCTGGGAATAGTGATATCTTTCAAGGGGGAGGCTGCCCCTGCCTTCTAGTGCCAACTCATCAGAGGTCAAAGTAACCCCTGGCATGCACAAGAAGTTCTGTCCCAGAATGGCAGGCCCCTTATAGCCCTCTACCACACAGAACGTGGTGGGCACCCCTAAGATAGGCACACTCACTTCCCCAAGGATCTTCATGGACACCTTTCCTGAGAAATCAGACACAGCAAGGCAACTGGGATGGGACATCTGTAAGCCTACAGCATCCTCTTCCCTGATGACAGACACCTGTGAGTTGGTATCTACCTCCATTGTAGCTGCCCAGCACGACCCCCACCCCGTGAGCTTGGATACCTTGGGATCATGTTTGCTGCGCATGAGTGCTCGGATGACGTCCGCCATGAGAGGCCCCCGGGCCTTAGGTGGCTGCCCCGTCCCCTCTGGCCTTGTGACAGTTGCTTCAGCAGCCTCCTCCTGCTCGTCATCTTCCAGCAGGGACAGACCATCATCCACCACCAGAGGATTGTTAGCTGCTGCTGCCTGGCTCTGGCCTGGCTCCTCAACCCAGCTGGGAGGGCCTGGCCCGTCTGCAGGCCAGATTGCATGTGGCCTTCTTTCCTTGACATGAGCCCAGGACAACCTGTACACGTGCCTTGGATCCTTTTCCAAAGCCACCAGGCAAGATCTGTTAGCTTCTTCCACACGAGTGACAACCCCATCCTGCCACTTCCCCCGCTTGCCTGGAATAGATGGTTCCTTCCACATCCTGACCTTCAGCCCCACCTGAGGCCTCAGCACATTCCAGTTCTTGTCCTTACGTCTCAGCTGGGCAAATAACCTATCTGCCTTCCTAAGACTGGCCTGCACCACGTTCTCAGGCAACAAGCTATACTGCAGGGCCAGGGGAGAGACAGCCACACCATCAAAGTAATAGTTAACCCTGTGGTTCAGCTGCTCTTCTATCCCCTTACACCAGGCTGCCCTCTCTAAGGCAGATGCCACAAGTGGCACTGACTCTGCTGCTAGCACCACTGTCTTCACTTCACGTATGGATCTCTCTACAGCCCCTTGCTGCCCATGACTCTCCCTGGGGACTACTACCAGCTTACAAGGCAGCTGGTCCTGATGCTTGAGCAAACAGTCAAACTGCAAGTCTGCCTGCACACTCTTGCACACCCCAAAGCCTGGGATCAGGGCCTTCATACCCAACAACAAGTGGTGCTCCTGCATACCAGGCAGAACGTCTATCAGCCTGTATCTGCTGAACCTGTCCACTGCCACCAATATATACAAGCCCCTGATATGCTGGATATCCATCTGGATGTCGCCACGCTCCCTAGCAGGCTCCCTAGCATGGGACTGAGGTGGGTGAACAGCATTCTCCTGGCAACCACAGTTCTCAGCAGCAGCCTGGCATGCCTCCCACAAAGGCTCCCTACCTAGCTTCCAAGCAAACATTGCTGCCTGCCCAGAATGCCCAAACATATGATGCAATCTATGGCCAGCCTCAGCATAGCTCAGCACTCTGTCAGTACTGACCTGGCGAGACGTCTGAACCGTGTGTGGGGACACATGATCCACTCCTGAGGTTCCAGGGCTTCCTGCAGGCCATCCTGACTCCCCAAGCCAGGTCCTGCTCCCTGGACCGCTCCAGGCCCTTCCAGCAAGGTCCTTGGCCCTCCAGGCCAGCACCTGCTGGAGACCCACCACCTGCATGAGGCATAGGGAATTCAGCTGCAGCATTGTTATTGCAATCCAGTGGAAGAACAACATCTTTACACCCTTGGTGCTGCACAAGGGGCACACCCCCATCCTTATGTACATCCAACACACCTTCCCCAAGGGGTGATTGACTATTTACAGGGGATGATGTAGCTAGTCACTGCTGCCCGACTGGCCCCCTGCCCCAGCAGGCTTGGCCTTCCTGTCAGGACACTCACGACGCCAGTGACCTTCCTTGCCACACACAAAGCATGCTCCACCCTTCTTCCCAGACCCAGCCCCACCCTTGCCAGGCTTCCCTGGCCTCCCTGAGACTGTCCACCCTGCTTGCCCTGGTTGCCTTGAGCTTGGCCCTTGCCTTGCCCTTGGCCACCCTTACCCTGCTGACCACCAGCTTGCTGGCTCCCAACCCCTCCTTGGGAACCTGCACCCTTGCCACCCTGAGCCCCCTGCCTCTGGCGCCTGAAGCGCTTACGCTTGTTGGGCCTTGCCCCATCACGGGCTGGGTACCCGGGGACATCACCTTGGCCCTGCACAGCGGAGGTGGCATTGCTGCCATGGGACTGGATAGCCTTGCAGGCAGGATCTGGCTTCCTTATGCTGAGGATTACAAGCTCCAGAGCACGCAAGGAGCCATCAGTCTGGTTAAGAAACATGCGGGCACTGTTCCTCCCATCCACACTCAAACCCATACGGTCCAGGAAATAGTCTGCCAAGGCCCTATCTGTGACTAGGAAGCCATACTTGGCCCCCTTGTCCCTGATACGGTTGAGCCTAGCCCATTCCTCTGCCACAGGACCCACTATCTCAAAGGTGTCATACTGATGTTTATAGTAGTTGGTGAGGTTGAGAACCTTGTCAGAGAACCCATCCAGGAACTGTGCCCAGGTTAGCTTATCCTTGACACCAGTCCTAGCCTTTTCCCTGACACGCTCTGACGAGTCCCTGTTGCACGTGGACGAGTGAAACACTTGCACTAGGTTGACAGTGGGGTCCACGGAGAGTACAACCAGCTCCATGTCCTCTAGCCACTTGTCGAGAGCTTCCTGTGCTAGTGGTGGGTTAAGAGGCTTTTGTCCATTCATAAGCGTGACTGCACTCATGTGAGGTCTCGACCCTGGCAGCGCCTTCACCGGCTCCACCACAGTGGGTGTCATAGCAACAACGCCACTTGGGCCAGCAAGCACAGGGGAGAGCACATCCACGTGAGGCCTCTTACCATTGCCGTCAGCGGAGGTGTCCCTCTTACGCTTCTCCACGGCAGGTTGCCCATTCGCCACCGTTATTGCATCAGATGCCCTAGCGCCCGCGCCTTGCGCGCCTCCTCCACCGAGTCTTCGTGCCGTCTCTTGCTGCCTGGTCTCTTTCCCCCATCGCCCTCGCTGGCTGGGATCGCCTCCCCCACCAGCTGCTCCTTGTCTTGCCGAGGCTCCTGGCTTGCCCAGCCGGTGCCTCCATCTCGCCCTTGTCGCCGTCTCCCGGTTTGCCACGAGGCATTATATACAGTGGGATGGCAAAACAAAACAGGCGATAGACAAGGAAAACAGGCTCAAGCGCTGGTGCTGCCGGAAGAAGCCGCTGGCTGCTCTCCAGCTATGCCTCCTCCTCACGCTCCTGCGCTGTGCGTGCCACCGGTGTCCCCACGCGTGGAACTGAGCGGACCTCCTCCGCGTTGTAAGGACCTAGCACACGGCTCACCGGCCTCCCGGCTGCTGTCTGCTCTACCGGCAGTCTAGGCGCACTGCCACGGCGATACCACTGAAGATTTCTGACCCACCGACTACCACCACCTCGCCGGTCGTTCCGCGAGCCCCGACCAATCTCCCCAAATCGTGTTCCGGCTCAAAGGGATGTTTAACTCTGCCCTACGCCGAGCTGAGTATCCCTCGTTTGTGCCGTCACCCTCGTCAATCTGTTGTGACGACGGGCTATGATTCCCGTTGGCGGTCCACGAACTGATCGTGGAACTCCTCGTCGGAGACGTCTCGACCGGTGATGACTGTCACCGTCGGCCCAGTCGCCCCTGGCCTGCTCTGCAACCTCGGAGTGTCCAAGGTCGACCAAATCCCGGCGGCCGCGTAGTGATCACCCAGTGATCGGCGTGACCACGCGCCTCTTGGATCAGAATGTTGACCAGGTGCTCACACGTTTGAGCCACCACCTCGGCCGAATCCCACGGGCTATCGGCCTCGCGCGTCTGCGCGTCCCGTATGATATGTGACGCGTCGGTCCCCTCCCCCAGCGAGCTTGTCGCCACCCAGTGATTATACAATCTGGTTCCACCTAAACAGATGGCCACCAGTTGGCCCAGCGTTTCACGCGCTAAGTCCAGCGCCTGGATGGTTACGTGCCCGCCCTGGTACGCAACTTCTAAACTGTAGATCAACGAAGCAATTTCGTCGCGAATGGCGACGAGGCGCTCCGTGCAGACCCGTCCTGTTTCCCCTGGCGACGTCGTCGCCCTAATCCTCATCACCACAGGGTCGTTTGCCGACGGCCCTGCTGCGTTACCGAACACAGCGACCCAACCTCCTTCCGCAAGGCCCCTCGCAACGTGGGCCGCTTGCACAAATGTAGAAGCGTTGGACGGGTGATTATAGGGGTAGAATGCGTCTTCGCGCGCCGGCAACTCTGGAGCTGCTTCGCGCCTGGGAGATGACTCAGGTGTCGTAACCCGAGCCTCGGCCGACATGAAACCTTGCAAACAGAAATGCAATAGTACGAGTTAGCGAGCAGCCAGAACTGTGAGTTCCTGGTCTCTCACGCCACACAACGGGATGAGCCAAAGTTGCAAGGCAGCAACCTTTTAACCCGTGCACCAAGCCACGACCACGGTGAGCGGTTCCACGTCCAATGTGGGAGCCTCGGTTCGTGCTTGCCAAGATAGCTGGTCATCCCCCATGACCAAGCTATATCCTTTGCGTTGTTCCTCGTTCCCATCGGCGTGACGAGGCACGTGCAGGCAGGCAAGCAAATCCTCAACGTCCACTGGCATCAGTGCAGAGCCAGGACGAACTGGATTTGCCTAGACTCTGCAACCTAGGAAGTACAGGACCTGTCACAAGCCTGCAAGGCCTAGTATCCTTGCAGACCTGTGCCAGTTCCTGTAGTCCACCAGTCACAGGCTGCTGCTCCTCTGGTCTACGTGGACCACAGTCACGTGATAGTCAGGCTAAGCCTGTGCAGGCACGGCCTGCCACGTGTCCTGTCCACTATACCAGAGGACTGTACCCTAGTCGGCCACGGACGGCTAGGACTTCGGGACCTCATATCTTTCTCGTCCCTTGTCTGTTTCAGGCGGTCAGCACGGCGTTGGAAAGGTCTTTCCAAACTGTATCCACTTAGCATATTGGTTGCCCAAAATGCTAACTTATGCCGCGCGCTTGTGGGCGCGTTTTTCAGGGAAGTCCTCCAGAGCGTCGTCAAATTTCTCAAGCAACTGTAGTGTGTGCAAATCAGGTGGTGCCACGTGCTTACGAAAGGGCGCGAGGGGAATCGCAGGCGGATGCGGGAGGTGACGATGCGATGATCGAAGCGCACCAGGGGGATCACATGCGAGCGAGCAGCAGTAGTACAGATCCTTGATGACGCTTGCGCATTACAACATAGTAGATGCAGCGTTCAGTGCCAGTTGGCGAGGTGTGTGTGACCAAAGCATCTGGACTATGTGGAAAGCGGGTGTTGGCATGCGTGACCAAATCGCATGTCGTAAGCAAATCAGCAATAAATTCAGTGTTGGCATTGGAGACCATACCGTTGGGGGCGTGCTGACATCCGCCAGTACCCGGTGGTAGTGTTGCGTTGGCGTCCAGTAGCAGAGCGAGGTAGTTGCGACCAGGGATGCTGTTCGCCAGGTTCTCCAGCGCAGCAAAGAAGTCCTTGCGATCTTGTTCTGGGTGGCCGGAGTGGGGTGCGTAACCGACGCCAACCGTCAGGGCGTAGGTCGAGTGGCCGTCCACCGAATGAAAAGTGGCCACAAGGAGCCGAGCGTTGACCAGCTGGGGTTCGCCCATGTGGCGTACGGCGAGCGGGGAGCAGAGGGGACCGACGCCCCCGTTCCCGGTGCCGTCGCCGCCTCCGTAGTAGAACCGCCAGCCGTCGATGTCGTCAGCAGCAAGGGCAGTCGGTCCGCGGGCCAATGCAGTGCTCCTGTGTTCTTGGACTCCCAGGATGGCGATATTATTGTCGATGCAGTTCTAAACCAATAAGATTGGAGACTCGATGGCACTGACAGTCGTCACTGCGCAGGCAGTGACAGCGGTCAGCGTCGGGCTGGAGCGTGCGGGCGTTGAAGGTGGCGATGACCAAGGGCGCGCGTTGACCGAAAAGGGGGGTGCAAGCGGGGGTGGGGGCGGAGATGGAGCAGGGTGGTGATGGGGGTGGGGGTGGAGGTGGTGGGGTATAGGGGGGGCGGGTTGAGGACTTATGCTTTCAATCACGGTTTCGATTCTTCCGGCCAACGCGTCGAGGCGACGCCGACGCCGGTTGGCTCGGGTGGCCAGGTAGAATGAGTCTGCGTCTGCATGCACGCATAAGAAATGCGTGCAGTCTGAGGAGGTTTCGAAGGCCGGGCCGCGCGAGGCGGGGCGAACCTGGCTCACTGCCGACACATTGCTCTCTCTCCGACAGCCCGAGGGCTGCGAAGGCAAAGGGGCGGGAAGGCGAGTTAGGTAGATCCCACTGCTAGAGCCGCGGAGCCGCGGGGCCGCGAGCGTCGTCATTGATAGGAGAGAAGGGTTCGCAGCGCGGGCTCCGGCTCAGGTGCAAAGCGAACGAATTTATAGTTATAAACATCGATTCCTTACGGAATCGACACTAAGCGCTTAGTATCGCTTCCGCAGGAATCGATGTATATAACTAAAACTTTTGCTTGCGCCGGCAAGGCTAAGGCCAATACTAGTCGGGTCATCGAATTGGCTATTCGATTATCGAAGTTGCCTATTCGACCATCGAACTTTCCTATTTGATTATCGAATTTTCCTTATTCGATTGTCAAAATTTCCTAGTCGACAGGGGGTCAGAGGCCAGCGGCCTATCATACTCGGTGCCCAGCGAGCCACCGAACTAGGCCTAGTCGATTATAGCGAGACATCGCGTGGAAATTAGCCGATTTCGGGGACTTAGCCGATTTTCGGAGCGACGTCGAACAAGTTACACAGATGATTAGCCGGTTGAGCACATCATATCAGTCGAATAGCTAGCGCTAGTACTCCGCCTATTCAGCGGAGAGCACTTGCCTTTTTCGATTAACATAGCACATTAGGCCGAACGATTAGCGTCCGCAACGTTATTCGCATTACTAGGCGAAAAATCCACCCCCGGAACGATCCTAGCGGGATTCGAACCCGGGATGCCGGCGTGTCGCAACAGTCTTAGTTATAAACATCGATTCCGTAAGGAATCGATACTAAGCGCTTAGTGTCGATTCCGTCACGCCGGCATCCCGGGTTCGAATCCCGCTAGGATCGTTCCGGGGGTGGATTTTTCGCCTAGTAATGCGAATAACGTTGCGGACGCTAATCGTTCGGCCTAATATGTTAATCGAATAAGGCAAGTGCTCTCCGCTGACTAGGCGGAGTACCTGCGCTTCGACTGATATGATGTGCTCAACCGGCTAATCATCTGTGTTGTTCGACGTCGCTCCGAAAATCGGCTAAGTCCCCAAAATCGGCTAATTACCACGCGATGTCTCGCTATAATCGACTAGGCCTAGTTCGGTGGCTCGCTGGGCGCCGAGTATGATAGGCCGCTGGCCGCTGACCCCCTGTCGACTAGGAAATTTCGACAATCGAATAAGGAAAAATTCGATAATCAAATAGGAAAGTTCGATGGTCGAATAGGCAACTTCGATAATCGAATAGCCAATTCGATGACCCGACTAGTATCGGCCTTAGCCTTGCCGGCGCAAGCAAAAGTTTTAGTTATAAACATCGATTCCTTACGGAATCGACACTAAGCGCTTAGTATCGATTCCGCAGGAATCGATGTATATAACTTTTATTAGGGGGACGGCCCAGCCTGGCAGCCATACCTGAGTTGAAGTTGCCCCGGCGGATCCCCACACGTGCCGGTGGCGATGGCGGTGACGGCGGGGGCCGAGCAGGGGGCTGGGGCGCTGGCACGGCGGTATCCATGGGGGTCGCCGTCATTGGAGGAAGGTCCTGGCCGTTAATGCGGACGATGAAGACGCCACTAAAGAGACGGGCATAGATGCTGCACCGTAGTAATTGCGGGTTGGCCTGCTTGGCTGCCCGAGCCTCGTGGACCTCCGGCCGGTTCAGGGCGGCAGCCCGCCGGGCCTCAAGCTGCTCCGGGGTATGTATAGCAATCGTCGATGCTCAGTTGGGTATTGTGGAGGTTCCGGCGGGCCTTCTGCACCTGCACTTTGTCCTCCTTACGGTGGAATTCCACCAAGACAGGGGCGGTGGGGCCGCCGAGCCGGCGTGCCGTTTTAATGACGACGCTTTGGGCCACGCCGAGCTTCCCCAGGAAGGGGTCGCCCCGGAGGTAGGTGCCCAGGCGTGCATCGTTGACGTTCGAGGGGACGCCACGTACCACAATACTGCATGAGCGAATGGGTTCGTGCATAGCATCCCTTGTGCTGGCCTTGACGGCTGTTTTGATTTCGTTGATGAGCTCCGTAGGGTTCTGAAGCGTGGCAGCATACAGGGTCAGCTCACTTCCTTAGTGATTTCACTAATTCGGTAGATTAGTAATTCGATTTCACTAACGATTCGAGATTGCGATCCCGGGTCCGATCGGATACTCGTACTAATCTGCCGAATTTGGGGGGTTTCGACTTCGTTGACTTCAGTCAGACCCGAGTCATTAGTGGAAGTAACGTACTAACGATTCGCATGATTAGCACATTGAATGATGTCAGACTAACGAGCCGAATTCATTGTACTAATGAAGCGAATTCACACTAAAGAAGCGATTCTGGCACTAACGAAGCGATTCTGGCACTAACGAAGCGAACTCCAGCGTCACTGATGCCAGCCTGTTACATATTGTGCGTCCTTTAGTGCTGCGTGCAGCGATGGCCACCGCAAGCGAGTCCTTTTAAGGGGACAGGACATGCCCGAATTTCTTGGCGCCGAAAAATTCGCCGTCCGAGGTGCCGTCCCTACTCTGAAAAGTGGGTGCACGGTGCGCGCACCCCTAGCGGAAGTGGCCATGGCGACTGCGTTCAGGCGAAATTACCACAATAGGGCAAGCGAAATGCACAATATTTACTCGAATGTTAAAGATGATGATTTTATGATGTTGGTTTGTGGCGGAAATAAGCTGGTTTACAATATGGCTGATGTTTTTATATGCCATCGGCATGGGGGGTTATCTGAATTTTTTGGTCGCGCGGAATGAAATAGAATTCATGATAGCGGCAGTAAAATCGTGGTTTTGGTGGTTGTTCTGACCGTGAAGCAGGCATTAATATCGGCAGCATCGAATTCTTAACCGAGCGGGTGCTTTTTGCCACATTTTTGGCCATTCTCGGAAAGTAATTGTTCAGGCCTGCACAGTGCGTGTCTGACCTGTCCATGGAAGAACGCCTGTTGTTGCGCGCCTGGGCGAGGGATTTCCGAGGGCAAGGTACAGTTTTGTCGCGAATGTTATCTGCTATCAGTGCTTTCTTCTATGAGCTCATCGTTCGAAGTCTTTTGCGTTCTTTTTGGGCAGTTTCCGCCAGCTAGCTCGCCGTGGCTTGCCGTTGTGTTGTCGAATACCTGGCAGCTTTAGATTGTTTTCGTTGATTTTGTGGTCAGGGCCGCTTCAGTCGCAGCCTATAGCTTCTCGGGAAGGTTTAAGGCATTTCATGAAACGTGTTCTGGCAAGGATGTTGTGCGTATGGACGCTTCTTGTTGTGTGAGAGTGACGCACCCTCTCTTCGCAGCGGCATCACAGCGCTCATGCGCTGAAGGGCCGCCAATGGTTTCGTTGCATTTTATCGTGCAGGGATGGAAGTGTTATGGTGATGATAATATGGAGATATTGCATTTGTGTGACTCCATGTAGATAGCTGCCAGTAATAGTTTATTTGAGCTTTCCCTTGTTATGATGATGTGACAAGACTACGATGTGCTGAGCCAACCATGGTTGACATGGTTGGCTGCATGCAAGCTATGCATACCATGATCCTACTTGGTTCCTTGCCCTCCATAGTCCTGCTTGTTGCCCATGCCGGTTAGGGCAGTTTAGGAAGTGTTATAGTGTTGATGTGCTTGGTTGGCATCAACCTTACACTCTAACATGGGAGAAACATAGAAAATGCTGGTTAGGCATGTTAGTACTACCATCGTTATTGCTATGCACATAGATACAAGGCTGGCCACGCTCGAGGGTGGTGAAGGCGTATTAGGTGCGTGGCCACCCCATTGTACTTTCTAAACATATTCAGCATGGTTTTGGTGTCTCCTTGATATTCAGCATGGTTTTGGTGCATGTTGGATGGCATATGAAGTGTCATTGTGCTTACCTGCTTACTTAGTGGTCCTTAGCGCCTTGTCAGGTGGTCACATATGAAGCCCATCAACCTGAGCAGTTCTTGTCACAATGACCCCCAACCTTGAGCATGCGTTGTTGTCAGCATGCAAGAACTATATGTGCTTTGGTCAGTTTGCGTCTTTGATGAAGGAGGTGCTAGTGTGGCTAAATGGTTACTAAAACCTCCTTGTAGCGTCTTCGTGGGTGGCCGTCTTGGAATGGTGGTAACTTGGGCAGTTCTTGTCAGAATGGCGTCAAACCTTTAACATAGGAGGTACCATATGTGCAGAGGATGGTAGCATGTGGTTTGGCCAGTTTTCACATGGCTTGGATGGATAAAGATGTGTTAGTGTGGTGAAATACTAGCTGAAACCTCCGTGCAACTGCATGTGCAGGTTTGATGACGGGGAAATCACAGCCCTGGTCGATCAGACGAAGGATAAATACCTCAAGTCTTGGGTCGTGTACGCGTAAAACCCCTTTTCAAGCTCCAGCACGCATTTGGTGGTCTCTTACGCTCCCCCCCCCCCCTCAACATGAGACTGTCCTTCATGTAGGACTTGACGGGTTTGTAAGGATTTGACTTTCAAACGGAGGTGCATGTCACCAACATATGTCTAGGTCATCTAGTCGCTCCACACGTAAGCCAGCCATAATTTCAATGCACAAGGATACACATTTCCATCACCATTCATCTTCATCATCCTGAACGACTCGAAAACGCGGAAAAGATAACGGCAGGCTCGAGCTACCATGGTCCGGATTCTCCCGATTTCTGGCCTGCGCTGGTTGTCTCTTTGATATGTCATTCAGAATTACGCACCCTGGAGACAAAATACATGAGCTGGTGCCTGCATGGCCGAATGTTGTGCACTCCCCTTCTATTATGCTGTGTAAGGGAATCAAGCAATTTAATTGACATGGGCTGCACATGCTAAGACCAAGGTAACACACATATATGGCCCAATATATCAAGGAGACAACCCAATATATGTCTTGATATATGTCCCAATGATTGATATACGTCCCAATGAATGAAGGTTCCTTTATTGGTACCCACGTGACTCAGTCTACGTGATAATTAATTTATTAGTTAATTAATTTGTCCCAGTGATGATCAAAGTGTGACATTGTTATCCATTGCCACACAAGGCGTCCCCCTGCCCCTTATTCTCTTCGTGTAACGGCGTAAGATAGGGATACAAAGCACGATGCTTACTGTGCTCAATGTCTTCCCAACGGCAGCATCCTTATACATATATTAATTAATTTACCATTGCCACAGTGCCGTTACCATTGCCACTATTTGTATATGAAAGGGTTTTCACCTTTGCGGAGTGTCTGATCAGAATATGAAAGAGAAAACCAGATTACATGTATTAATTAATTTGTCAAGGAGAAAACCATCTACCTACCTAGTTAATCAATTAGTAAATTAAACGTAGCTATTTATCAACCGGCGGTAGTCATGCATCCAACGGATTTCAGAATGGTGTTTGACATGAATCACGGCCCACGGGCTTGAAGGTGTCTTCAATGGTACCTTCAAAGAACAGCTAGTAGAGGACATGGGGGGCCTAGGCCTCTCCGTGATTTGGAACAAGATGATGGACAAGGCCAAGTGGGCCCAGGTCATAGAGGACAACGAACCCCCTCCCGTGGGGAATTAATTAATTAATTACTCGTGCTCCCGTTGGGGAGTCACGGAGCATTAACCCCGATGGATGGATGGATGGGCGGCGACCACTGTCGGTGCGTGACGGTGGACAGCAAGCTGCCGGCGTGGAGGCAAGGTGGGGAGGGTGCGGGCAGCCAGGCGATACTTGGCAGCGACACCACGGAGGATCACTGAAATATCACCCGGCGCGGAATGGCGTGTAACTGCTGTCGGCTGCCCTGGGCGTCGAAGACGGCCAGGAAATCATCCCTGTGCGACACAGCGGCCTGCTCTCTGCTGCTGACATCTTGTCGGCATCCTTCATGATCAGCACAATCCGGAGCACCTTCAGATCTAGCTGAGGAGCGTGTGGTCCCGTGGGGAAGCGCCCGCGTTTGCAAACATGTGGGAAGCGCGCTAGACAATTCGTCCATCCATCCATCCATCGGGGTTAATGCGCCGCGACTCCCCAACGAGAGCACGAGTCTAATTAATTAATTAATTAATTAATGGTACCAAAGTGGGGATCCATGCCTAGGTCCTCAAAATTGACTTAGTTTGTTAACTGGAATGGTGTTTGGCTAATGATAATAAACAGCACACCTTATCCACCCACCCACCCACCCACCCACCACCACCCACCCACCCACCCACCCACCCACCCACCCACCCACCCACCCACCCACCCACCCCCACCCACCCACCCACCACCCACCCACCCACCCACCCACCCACCCACCACCACCCACCACCCACCCACCCACCACCCACCCACCCACCCACCACCCACCCACCCACCCACCCACCCACCGGCCCACCCACCGGCCCACCCACCGGCCCACCCACCGGCCCACCCACCGGCCCACCCACCGGCCCACCCACCGGCCCACCCACCGGCCCACCCACCCACCACCCACCCACCCACCACCCACCCACCCACCCACCCACCCGCCCGCCTGCCCGCCCGCCCGCCCGCCCGCCCGCCCGCCCGCCCGCCCGCCCGCCCGCCCGCCCGCCCGCCCGCCCGCCCGCCCGCCCGCCCGCCCGCCGCCCGCCCGCCCGCCGCCCGCCGCCGCCGCCCGCCCGCCCGCCCGCCCGCCCGCCCGCCCGCCCGCCCGCCCGCCCGCCGCCCGCCCGCCGCCCGCCGCCCGCGCGCCCGCCGCCCGCCCGCCGCCCGCCCGCCCGCCCGCCGCCCGCCGCCCGCCGCCCGCCCCCGCCCGCCCGCCCGCCCGCCCGCCCGCCGCCCGCCCGCCCGCCGCCCGCCGCCGCCGCCCGCCCGCCGCCCGCCCGCCCGCCCGCCCGCCCGCCGCCCGCCCGCCGCCCGCCCGCCCGCCCGCCGCCCGCCGCCGCCCGCCCGCCCGCCCGCCCGCCCGCCCGCCCGCCCGCCCGCCCGCCCGCCCGCCGCCCGCCGCCCGCCCGCCCGCCGCCCGCCCGCCCGCCCGCCGCCCGCCCGCCCGCCCGCCCGCCCCGCCCACCCACCCACCCACCCATCCACCCACCCATACAACCACACACAATGCACGAAATTGGTGCATTAGGTATTAGGTATTATACCCACACCCACCCAAACACATGCCCACCCACCCAGGCATACACGCACGCACGCACGCACGCACGCACGCACGCACGCACGCACGCACGCACGCACGCACGCACGCACGCACGCACGCACGCACGCACGCACGCACGCACGCACGCACGCACGCACGCACGCACGCACGCACGCACGCACGCACGCACGCACGCACGCACGCACGCACGCACGCACGCACGCACGCACGCAGTCATGCCCTCCCTCCCTCCCTCCCTCCCTCCCTCCCTCCCTCCCTCCCTCCCTCCCTCCCTCCCTCCCTCCCTCCCTCCCTCCCTCCCTCCCTCCCTCCCTCCCTCCCTCCCTCCCTCCCTCCCTCCCTCCCTCCTCCCTCCCTCCCTCCCTCCCTCCCTCCCTCCCCACCACACCATCCAAGGCTGCCTGCCTCCTGTGTGTCTTCCAGGTCCAGACCAGCCTGAACCTACCCCTGGTAGTGTCGTCAGCTTGCGAGCGTTCCCACGTGCCTACCTATGTGGCTGGCAACATGCGTAACCCCATTCATGCATGCGTGCATGCACGCATGCGACCATATTTGAACATATCTGTCCAGGCCTGCCAAAACATGACCATGCAAAGATACACGCAAACTAGCGTACCAGCGGCAAGCATGTGTGCAAATATAAACGGCTGTTCGCCTGCCCCTCTGCCTGCACTTCATCCTGCCTGTCAGTATGTCTGCCGACACAGGATGCAGGAGGGAGGCCGCCTTCCACAGGCTAATCCCACCAAGGAAATGAAATAAAGCGCATAAAAGCAAAGCAACCAACAGCAAGAGGCAAAAGGTTACATAGATGAATGCCATATGCAAGACGTATGGACAACATGACACTCAAGGCGCCATAATACCCTGAGCATCCATAACATTGACGCAGTCAGGTGCGGCAATTTATCAATGCAGGTGTTTGCGGCCGTCGAATCCACGGCAGCGGTGCCAGACGGAAGGACAGCACACATCCTAGGTCCCGCAAAGAATTTCTTCAGCGGCCACCGACAGCACCGGAAAATAAAATTCCAGCAAGAAACGCAACAAACAATATCAAACCCTGACTAGACCTCCATTTTCAACCACCCTATCACCCTAAACCAGAACTACGGCTCACCAGATGCACCGGAGGTCAAGCAGTATCCAGTTTTCACTTACGCACGTTTCCGCAGTATTCTCACGGCATTCCCACCGGCAGCTACCTCGGTCCGCCCCAAAAATTCTGTACGATGGAGCCCATGGATGTATCCCGCATTCGACGCCTTTTCGAAGTGATCGCGTCACGTAGGCAGCTGTAGGCACACGATTCACACGATTCCGGATAGCACAGTTTTTCATTCTTTGATCATCGCAATCGGTCGCTATATGCATGACTCCAACCTCAGCGTGGAGCGCTGCAGACTGAGAAATGTAGCAATTATACACATAAGCACGAGATTTTTCACAGATTTCTTTCTGAAACGATTGTTTTCGCAGCAAGAATGGGAAATGCCGTCTCCATAGCTCCACGAGCTGACGACCTCGCCATCATACTAATGAAGTGAGTTGCATGTACTAATTATTCGCGTCGTTAGTGCTTTCGGATCGGATTTGGTCGGGTACGAATTGTCACTAATCAGTATCCGACCAGATTTCTCGGGTAAACCGTACTAATGAACCGAATTTTGTCACTAATTGAGGTGCCGAAATCACTAAGGAAGTGAGCTGACCCTGTAGGTGGTCTTGGCAGGGGTTCTGGAGGCGGCAAGTTGTTGCTAGAGCTGGTGCAGGAGCTGCTGCTGCTGCTGCTGCTGCTGCTGCTGCTGCAGTCCTGCTGCAATGTGGGTGATGGCGGAGTGGATGGAGGTGTCGGCGTGTGAGGAATGGGCGTGGTGGGTGGCGAGGTGGTTGTGGACAGGGTTGAGGGCAGCGTTGAGGAGGGAGGGGATGCGATTGAAGCAGGTATTGGCGACTTGCCTGGCGGTGATGTCGATGGCGGCAGCAACAGTGGGGTCGGCTCCCACGTCCAGAGAGGCCATGACAAAGCGCTCAAGGGCGCTGTCGGAAAGACGGGAGCACGTCCACCAGACTGCGAGGCAGAGGTCGGTGTCGTCGGGGTTGTCGTGGAGAAAGTCCGACAGGTGGGTAAACTGTTGGTCGCAGTCCCGGATCTCGCACTTTTTCTCGGCAGCCAGGTGCAGGATGGTGAGGGCGGCAGCTCGGGACGGGCGCATGATGGCGTTAAGGCCTGGCCATTTGCCAGGTAAAAACGCGGCAGCTTCCTCGGCAGAAAAGGCCTCCTCGCGGGTATCCATGGCAGGGTCGCTGTTCGGCGGAGCGGTGGAGTGGAGCGGCTGGATGCTGACAGTGGCGTCCGGCATAGCGTGCAAGGGGGTTTCCAATGACGCCATGGCTTTATCAGCGAGTTGGTGCAGGGCCGCGGGCGCTTGTGATTGCTGGGATGAGTCGTATTCCGCCATATCGAGCTGAAAAACAGCGATATTTGCTGGGCAGGGCGGTGCCGGTATCTTCGGAAATATTGAGCGATAGCTGCAGAAAATTATATCAGCGTGTTCGTCTTCACAAGACGAGTCTAATGCAACCAACCCGATGAAATTTCATGGGCGGAGTCAAAAGTTATGAGCATTATTGTATATTGCATTCCGTTACCGCATTTTTCGTGCAGTTAGCGCCAGGACAGCGATAGCGAGTCTCATGAGTCTGAACTGGAGCAGAAAACCCAGCACATGTGAATGCAGAAATGCATGCCATGGGATGATGTGATTAATTCATGAGGTCCATGTGAAAACTGCTGGACTGCCTGCGGCCTGGCGCTCGAGGCTCGGGCGGTTGGTCTAGAAATCAGCCCAAAAACGGAGGCCCTGGCCCTCGGCATGGCAGGGCCCCCACCCACACTCCGCCTCTTAGACGATGCCGAGGTCAACTACCCTCCTTCAGGCCGCTTCAAGCTGCGAGTCGACAGGCACGGTTGGCTTCCCGACTGCGAGGACGACATGACGACACGGATCGGCATGGCGTGGGCGCACCTCCATGACCACCGCCGCTGGTGGAGCAACCCCGCCCTACCCCGGTTCGTCAAGCGTGACCTCTTCAAGGTCGTTATTCTGACGATCCTGACCTACGGCGCCGAGACCTGGACACTGACGCAGGAGCTGGAGCAACGACTCGACGGCGCCGTCACCAAGATGCTGCGCACGGCCCTCAACATCCCCTTTGGTTTGCAAGTGTACTGGCGGGGCGGGGACCTCTATGTCAACAAGAAACTGTGGAAGCCCCGCCGGGCTTCCCCGGGATAGAGCACTCCAGCTAGCTGTCTAGCTAGATGGGGGCAATCGATTAAGGGATAGCTTAGGCATTACAGCACTTGAAACGATATTAGCGCACAGCGTTATAATACCTTCAATTAGCTCTGGCACCTTGTGGCCATCAGCTTGCGCCTTAATTAGCCGACGTCTTGAGCCCACCTCACATTTGTAGCATAAGCTATGCGTCAGCCTACCTATGGTGTATTGCACTGGTTGTATTGCACCCACAGTGTTGCGCCCCGGCACCATGCCGTGGAGAGAGCGCTCTGGGGCCTGCCCACCTGCGGCAGTGAGAGAAGCTAGGGCGCCCTCCTTCCTTCTCGCTGTGTATATAGGGTTGAAGGTTCCTTTACTCTGTATTGGCACCCACGTGACACAGTCACGTGCTTATTAATGAATTAATTAATTGGTTTGCACATTAGTAATGAGGATTTGTACGCTGATTTGCCCTATGTTTCCCACATTATTCGGCACAGGCGCCCGGGCACCTGGCCCGCACAGATCAGGTAGATACATCAGATAGACTTGCTGGCACCAAGCCCGCCCAGCCTGGGCGTTATGTCCTCACCTGGCGTGCCCCCGGCCGCGCGCGGCAGGGCCGCCACCCGTGGACTTTTCGTGATAGACTCGGCATGGACATGTGCTACACTAGACGTGACGGGCTCACCCCCGGGCAGCCTCCTGGTTTGTCTGTAATATGGAGTCAGATGGTGCGCAAGGATAGATGGCAAGTAGTGATGAAGGAGACCACCCCCAAGCCTGTGGGGGCTCCGCGTGTGACCAAGTATGGCATTCATAGCGATTCGGGCCGCGGTGCCCACACCCCTGTAACTAGGACCGAGATAGCTTACACCATCCATTCCATCCCATGTTCCCCTCCCACTGAGGACTTATGCTCACGTGACGCAGTCACGTGTCTATTAATTAATTAATTAATCCATTCAAGGTCGTCATTCTGACGATCCTGACCTACGGCGCCGAGACCTGGACACTGACGCAGGAGCTGGAGCAGCGACTCGACGGCGCCGTCACCAAGATGCTGCGCAAGGCCCTTAACATCCCCTTGGGTTTGCACATTAGTAATGAGGATTTGTACGCTGATTTGCCCTATGTTTCCCACATTATTCGGCACAGGCGCCTGGGCCTAGCCGGGCACCTGGCCCGCACAGATCAGGTAGATACATCAGATAGACTAGCTGGCACCAAGCCCGCCCAGCCTGGGCGATATGTCCTCACCTGGCGTGCCCGCGGCCGCGCGCGGCAGGGCCGCCACCCGTGGACTTTTCGTGATAGACTCGGCATGGACATGTGCTACACTAGACGTGACGGGCTCACCCCCGGGCAGCCTCCTGGTTTGTCTGTAATATGGAGGCAGATGATGCGCAAGGATAGATGGCAAGTAGTGATGAAGGAGACCACCCCCAAGCCTGTGGGGGCTCCGCGTGTGACCAAGTATGGCATTCATAGCGATTCGGGCCGCGGTGCCCACACCCCTGTAACTAGGACCTAGATAGCTTATACCATCCATTCCATCCCACGTTCCCCCCCCACTGAGGACTTATGCTCACGTGACGCAGTCACGTGTCTATTAATTAATTAATTAATTAATCCATTCCATCCCATATTCCCCTCCCACTGAGGACTTATGCTCACGTGACGCAGTCACGTGTCTATTAATTAATTAATTAATTAATGTGAAAACAGATATGCATGTCTAGATATGGTGTGTTTTGATGAGACATACGGCTTCAGCATGAACGCTTTACCTGGGTGACTTAAAATGGCTGTGTAACTTATTTTTTAATGAAAAACCACTTTTTTGATTTAATCCTAAAAACGAGAAACGAGAAAAATACGCCTCGAGCCAATCGTAGAAAATAAGAGAAAAGCAATAGGAGGAAAGGCAGTCGTTGAAAATAGGCAGTCGTTGAAAGTAGTATCCTTGACAACTTCTGTGGCACTGAAAGAGGTCAACGAGCAAGAGGCTTCGAGGATGGAGGAATAAAGCTTAACTTTATTACACCATGACAGATTAGATCACAACCCTTGTTCCAACAGACCGTGGCCATGTACATGTACGCCTCCTAGAGGCACTATCTCAGCTAAGCCCTGCGCTTTATTTAATCATGTACATGTGTGCCTATGATGTGCCACACTCCAGACGATGCCTAGCCTTATTTAGTAATGTTGTGCCCATGCAGGGAGTCACTCTCTGCTGAGAAGCCATGCCATAGCTCTTGTATAGCCATGATGATCTTCCCCCTCACAGGCATGCTCCCCCCCTTACCCGGGCATAGCGTGATAGACCATGAGGGTGCGGGTGCCCTGGTGCACCTAGAGCAAGTGTTGTTTACATTCCCACCCTTGCAGGAAGTAGCTTAGAATGTATTATAGGCTCATATGCCCCTTCTCAGGGCTATGTGCTACATATACTCCCAACGGAGTTATGTTCCTAATTAATTAATTAATTAATTAATTGTTCCAACAATTGTCTAGTTGTGTCTGCAAGGGTTGTGGTAACCAAACCACGTGCTGTGGAATCATCATCTCAACATTTCTCTGGCATAGGTGAAGTCTTCCTTAATTCTCAAGAAAGCAACCCAGGTAAAAGATCTTTCATATTTGGACTATGAATGATGTGGATGACCATCGTTACACAGTGAAACGTGGAACTCCTTGGTTAGGTAGAGGTCAGGGCGGTAGGGGAGAACTGCGGCGTAACACCGTGATGCCCCCCTTCCCTTCCTTCATCAACGAGACAACGTAATGATGTTTGCAAGCTGTTCCCAAAATCAGCAGGCCCATGCAGGCCAGCCCTCGATCCAAAAAGCAATCATTTTGTTTGACTGTACATCGGGACAAAAAGTCAAGTGTCGACACTAGACACCAGGGCAAAAAGTCAACAATCTGACGGAAGGGTCAGGGGCCTAAGTAAACATTTTGACGTTTTCTAAAAACCCTTGGCAGAGGCACTAATGCCGAGGCATGCTATCTTGTTCTGGAGCAACCCGAAGCAGCTGGTTCACACAGATCAAAACGTTGTCTCTGAAAAAAAATCATGCACACATTTTTTCCAGAACAAGCTCCGTAGTCTCCCGTTCAACTACGCCGAAGTAACTCAAGTACGTGGGTTTTCCCTTTCGGTCATGTTGTCTTAACCCATAGTGTAGCTTGTCCCATGAGCTCATCTCCCGCCCACGAGTAACGGCATACCCATCGATTTGAGGGATCCCTTCCAAGCATTGGTGCGCAACGTCTCGGGCCATTGCGAAGAGGAGCGGGTCCCCGTACAGATTGTGAAAATTAAGGGGCCCCACACTGTACGCATGAACCCAGATCAGCCCAGGGAGCTGGGTGTGGTTGCTCTTGAAGAGCTTTAACAGCCTTCCCAGCTCAGCCATTCGTTGTGGATATCCGGCCAAGGCGTACTGTGGCGTAACACTAAGCCATGCCCCATATCCCAAGATCAAAAAGTCAAACCCTCGAAGATCCATGGGATTCCGCGCTGCCCCGGTTTTATCAGATCCTAGACCGACAATGTGTTTATAGAACGTCGTACTGTCGCACCCTTCCACCATGCAGCTCGCCCCCGTGGCCTGCAGCATGTATTTTGTTAAGCGCATGCCGTACGGGTCGAAGAACCAGCTAATAGACATGTTTCCCGTCTGCGCATGCACGTCATGGTGCGCAAAGCCAAACTTGTGGAAGTCCACGTTGGGGTCCAGCAGCCACCACCAGTAGTTCATCCGGAATCGCATGATCGAATCGCCGACAAACGCAATCCGTCGGATGCCTTTTCTCGCCATGCAGGACTGGACGGCCTGATGAGAGCGGTACGACCTGGATCTGTGGACCCTCTCGTCTAGAGCCGACGGCAGGGAATCACCAGGCAGGCCCCCATGCTCGACATCCTGCGTGTACTGGAAATCACCCATGCCGTCCGGTTCTGCGGTAGGGCAGTTGAGACACCACGTGTTCCGCCCCTTCGGCTCATACCAGATGCCTCTCACTTCGTTGGCCATTGCGGGTTCGTTGTCGTTTCGGTCGGGAGCATGGACGCGAACGTTTTCCAGCAAACCTATCACAGGGGAGCTACCCAGAATTGCCCACTGTGCCTGGGCCACTTCAACATAATTTGCGAAAGTAATATGCGCATATTCTAATGCCAAGTTAACCGTAACGTTGTATGTACCACAACGCCTTGGAAGAACTGCCTCGTAGCTACCACTTCCTACACAAATAAAGGACAGGGCTGCAAAAACCTGCACGCCACGACAGTCAATCCCTTTCACCGTACCGAGGAGGTAAGCATGGGAGCCGTTGCAACTGTCTACAATGCCTCGGCCTTCCCGCATAATACGCAAATGTCGACCAGCTCGAGAAATCGGGGACCATGATGACTGCTGCGTAGATCCCGTGGAAAGAACAACCCTACTTCCCGGGGATACTCTGCGGGGCGCGGCTGAGTGTGGACGAAAGCGGGAACGTCTTGCGTGGCAGGTACTTGTCAGGAAACAAGACAACGCCAGCAAGCTTAAAACGAAAACACGACAGCTTGGCACAAAAATATTGGGCATGGCTGGATACGGAAGGTATGTACTACATTCAGGGGAGCACGCTACAAAAGAAATGCGCAGCGGGGCTACACCCCCTCCACGACGTGTACATATCCAACTAGGTATATTAAAAATCGTTGGTTTAGTAATAATTGGTTTTGGACTGCGTTACATGTATACATATATGGCACGATCAGAATATATTATGGCACATGTATACATATACCGGCACGACTCACATGAGGCGGTGAACTCTTTGTGAACTCTTTTGTGAACTGGGCCGACCGGGGCCGAGCTAATTTTGGGTCCCGACCTGGTCACGAGAGGGAATCGACCAACATTACACCCCTACTGTAGCATTACAGCTGTAGTACTGTAGTTTGTTACATACTGTATTATGGGTCAATTTTTGCCGTATTTGCATTACGAATAACCCTGGATTGTTTGTTGGGAGCCAGTTAGAGTCCCGGGTTCTTTATTATTTAATCAAAACCTTTTGTTTGTTTGTTTGTCCTGCAGCCGTTCAAGGCACATGGGTACTTATTTAATTAATAAATTTCTTTTGTTTGTTTGGTAGATATCGTACACGCCGTCCCCAATTCGGCCGGCAATCCGGCCCGGCGGCCCCCCTTCGGCGGCCATAGGCTAGAGGACGAGTCAGTGGAGGTCAGTGATACCCAGAGCCCACAGGAGTTCATTAATTTAATTTTGTTTGTTTGTTTGTTTAGTCCAGTCCTCAGCCCCCGGAGTTAATTAATTAATTTTCTTTTGTTTGTTTACTGGTTTTCAGCCAGAACATTTTACAGAAGCTACTTATTTATATAAAACTACTACCTAATGCTAGGGGTGTATTATTAGAGCCTTAGTTACAACACAAGCATGAATAGGGACTCGATAATTACGATGCAGGATTTTATTTTCTGTAGGCTGCTTCCTGCGTAATGAACGTCTTTGCTGCTCGGGTAGAGTGTCCTTGAATGCTAGCAAGGATTGCCGTGTGGGAAAAAGTGCCCCCGAACTATTTGGGAGACATTATGACTTCTGTCGACATGAAAATATGCCTGTAACTTGCCTCTTGGATGAATCGAAGTCCCGTTGCATGCTGAAGTAGAGGAAGGAAAGCACTTCTTGCCTTCAGCGCATCTGCTTTCTCTTCAAGGGGGCGTCGTGGAACGGTAGGCGTCGAAAGGGCATGGTAAGTAGACCCCACGCGCTCAGTGTTTTAAAGACAACTTGGGAGAATGCGATGTGAAGGCGAAGCGCCCCTGTTACGCGGTGTTTGTGAAAAGGTCCGTGCTGCTTGGAAGTAAATAAAACGAAATCGCGCAAGAGAATGGTAGTCATCGCTGACATGCTTTGGCTTTTATAATCAGTAGATCACCCCAATAGGAACAGCCTGGTTTCCGGGCAAATCTAATTGGATTGGCACATTATCATGCTGTCAGCCGAGACCATATCCTGTCAACATAAGAGCCGACAGTAATACTCGTTCATTGTGGAACAGGTGTCCCCAGCGCGAGCAACGCTGGGTGTGATAGCCTAGGAATTGGCTACCCCTTGCTTCAATGGGGCAGGGCCGGGTAGGATTTCCTATCTCTAGGCGACAAAGTATGCTGCATATGACCAAGCACTTACTGAGAAGTCTACTGCATAAATGTAAGCTAAACTTGAATTAAGGGGTTACCTCGTTAAATTTGAAATGCTTCCTGAAGCAGTATAGATTATTTTGAAAGTATAATGATTTTCATTATGTTGGGGTGGACTCTGCATGGTTGCAACTGGCAAGCCAACATCACATGGTTTGCGCACGTTTGCCGTTTTGTTAGGGCAAGGCAGCAAACAAAGGTGGACACAGCCCTTGCATTAGTGGTAGCTCTTGTAATCTAGATAAGTGGTGCAATTGCTCCGTGCACCATTGGGGCTACTATCCGCCTTGACAAAGGGTTTGGGTATCTCAAGGTTGTTAACGCTTGCGTGCGACCATATATAGGTCTTGATACTACAAAAACCTAAAGTGACCCCCTTTTGGAGGGCTGACAGGCATGCACAACAACATGGCATTCCTCGTGGTAAAGCATGGAAATAAACACATGTAATGATATTTATTAATGAAACAATTCTTTATTCCAGATTATATTGCATGAATGGACTCTGTCACGTGTATTGGTGCTGCCACCACCAAGAAAAAGCCAGCATGGCTGTGCTGGTGCTGCCACACTACCATAGCTGTCTAGTGTTCATCTCCCTCATCATTATCCTCCTGCTCCTCCTCATCATCATCATCACCGTCATTGTGCCCATCCTTGGCATCCACGTCCTTAGGATCATCGTCCTTGGGATCATCGTCCAACGGGATTGCATTGTCCTCGTTGACACCCTCGATGGCTAGCTTCACAGAGGCCTGCCACGCCTCCTTCTCGGCACGGAGTGCTTCCAGCTCGGCCATGATCTCTTGCTGCTTCCTCTCGCTAGCCTTGAGCTTCATGCCGATGGCCATCGCAGCCTGATGGGGATCCTGAAAAGGACCTGGGTTGGCCTGGGGCTTCTCACGCAGGTTGCTGGGAAAGGTTGGAGGGGTTCGATCCTCGGTCTTGGCGCGCTTGGGTTCGGGCTCGTGAGAACGTTCCCTGGCTTCGTTAGACCCCCGCGCCTGGCCCAGCTTCTTCTTGAGGACCGTCTGCCATGCCGATCTGACAGCGACGTGGTTGGTGTGGAATTTCTTGGAAACGTCCTTGCTGTGCGTCCCAATGAAATTGTTGGCGAATTTGTGGACGAGCTCATCGCATCCTGGCTCGAAGTTGGAGATAGGCAGCCAGTCGTTCTGCTTGAGCGGCTTCCCCAAACGGTTGGCTTCCTCGTGATCCTCATCCGTGTAAAACCAGTCTACAAGGAGAAAGACTGTCTTGTTCACCATCTTGGCGTCGACGATACGGGACACGTCGAAATGTTCGCACGTTTCTTCTTTCCCCTCGTCGTCGCCCTGATTCTGAGAACCCCTGGCACGTTTCTGGTTCCATGCATCCACCCTATCACTCCTCTGCATTTCGTTCGCCTGCTTTTCTTTTGCCCTAAATTCGTCATCGAGACGCTTGCCCAGAAGCGTGAAAATCGTCTCGTAAGACGCTCTATTAACGAGCTGAGCAAGATTGTCTTTCATCCTTGGCTATGGAGTTTAATTCATCCCACCCATTCTTATTAAATTCCTTTGCATGGCGGCTAGGGGCCGAGCATGCATTATGCAAGGGCCAATTGGCCCAGTGCCTAGCGCCGCTCCGTGGGTACTTTGACAGTAATTAGCATTCGTCAAGTGCGCGTACTTTGTCAGTAATTAAAATTGCACAAGTCCCGAGCACCGTGTCATACGCCCTTACTTCTGTCGTACGCAGTACCGGCGCGGCGTTAGGCGTGTTTCTGTGCAAAGTCCCGAATTTTCACCAAGTCCTGGGCACTAAGGGGGCCGTGCTAGTAAGTGTAGCTCCTAAACGGCTAAGTCTTTTTGAATTCTGTCACTTGCACCCTGTTTTGTATGCTTAGTATATGCTACGTACCTATTGCATTTGTTAATTGGCCTATTTATAATGCATGAGATGTGAGGACTCTTTGTTTACGTAAACGCTTTTATTAGAAAATAAAATACAGTAATCATTTCAACACTCCTTTTCTCAATGTAGGAGTGGAAGTACTTATTTGTACATCGCATGCGCCTTCCTCCGTTCATGGCTTGGCTTCAAAAGGCTGCACTCCCTGCAGCTGACATAGCCATTGGCCAGTTGGTTCTTCCACACGTCTAACTCCCACTTGCACAGTTCCTCCATCTTCTGCATCCGGGGGGGCGGTGGTGAGGAGCCACGCTTGTCTCGAGGGCCTTGCGCACCGCCTCCTTCATGCGATTGATGAGCTCGAGCCCGTGCTCTTCTGCCGTGCGTTCCTTCTCGAGATCCGGCACGGACTTGATGTACTCGTGAGCGACAAGGTCAGCGTCGTGTCCGAAGACGATGACAGCCCAGAACATCTTGTCAAACACATTCTGGGCAAGGCACGCCAGATGCTTCCTGTAGCAGTGAGCCTCGGCGACCCACCTCTTCGCTTGACGGAGAAAGATATAGGGCTTCTTGCCAATCAGCAACCGCTTGCACATCTTGAGATCGCATGAAGTCATGTGGCGCAGCTCGCCAGGGTTCCTTCGGCGTCTGCGGGAGCGCATCTGAATCTCCTTCTCAATGGCCTTCAGCAGCTCAGTGGCTTCGATCGTCTTTTCCTCTTTCACCTTCTCAAACTGGACCTGCGTGGCCTTGTTGATTCCACACAGTTTGGGCCACGAGAGCTCCACGAGGCGGTGCACGATTTCTGCAGGCAGGCTGTCGAAGGTGGCAGCCATAGCTGGTTTCGCGGAGTCAGCCATAGCTGTTTTCGTGGTAGTGGTGGATGGAGAGGAGGATAGCTGCGAGAGTTGTTGCGTCTCGCGACTTAATAGACGAAGGGATATCCACATCTGCCACGGGATTGGTCCGCGCCCTGTGGATAAGCGCGACGCGCGCGTCCTGTGGATAAGCGCGGCGCGAATACGGAACGGCGCGGCGCGAGTACGGACCGGTGCACGTCCACGGGATTCTGCCACGTGGCACGTGCCATTTCCCGTGGTGACGGCGCCAGAAGTATAAATCTAAAACCGCGCTAAATTCAAATTTTTGCCAAGTCTCAACGGCTAAGTATTATTAAATTTGGACACTTGGGACGTGTGCAATTGTTAATTTTACTTTGATTGCAAGCATGGAAAATAAGACATGATGTTCGTGTGAATTGTTTTCATTAAAAATATAATTACTCTTTAATTGTACACAAGTCCACGGGACTAGAGAGATTCTCTGAACTATTTACAGGGCACGCGGGGCGGCCAGTTGGTTCATGACAGCTGCATAGCAGGACTCTGCGGAGTCGTAGCGGAAAAACGGGAAGGACAGGTCGTGCTTGGAGTCCTTGCCCTCGCAGATGGGGCAGGAGACACTCTTGGTGCCAGCCTCCCGCAGAGTGTCGAGGACGCACTCGCTGCAGACGACGTCGTTGTCGATGCTGTGGCCGTTGGCGGTGAAGAGGTAGTGCGCCTTCTTGTTGCACACCTTGCAGGTCTTGGAGGGCACGTCCAACTGGTGGTTGCAGCCCATCTGCTTGCTGGCAGCCTTGACGCCGCAGAACTTGTTCTTCAGATGCTCGAACTCCTTGGCGCCGGGAGTGACGGTGCTGTTGAGGTTGGACTCGGACATCGTGAAAGAGACGAAGCTGAGGTAGGAGACATAGTTGCGCTTCTCGCACTCCCACTTGATCCTGGAGACCTCCTTGGTGAAGTCGCTCTTGAAGTTCTCGATGTCGACCTTGGGCTTCTTGACGGCGTCGTTGAACAGCCCGCAAGACCTCAGGTAGTCGTTTGTGTCCTCCTGCTTCCTCTTGTAGCCACCGCGAAGAAAGGGCTGGTCGCGCTCCTCGACCTTGACGTTGACCTTGCCAGGGTCGGTGGGGCCGGTGAGAGCAAAGTTCGGCTCAGAGACGGTGTAGGTGCCTGACGTGGGCCACTTGATGAACTCGGCGGTGTCCTCCATATCCGGGTAGATCTGGAGCAGCTCGGGGAACCTCTTCTTCGTCCGCTCGTGCTCGAACGCGAACTGCTCGAATGCGGGGTCCCAGCAGCTGATGCAGTGCTCGGCCTTGCCGTTGCAGTCGATCTTGAGGAGATCCACACGAGTCGGCTTCTTGCACTTGGCGCAGTCCTTCGTGGGGATGCTCTTCAGCATGTTGTTCTGCTGAAGGTACTCGCACGAGTCGCAGAAATGGCCGTCGCAGGGGGAAAAGCTGTGATTGTTGCGCATCTTGTAATCCTCGTCAAACTCGCAGAAGTGCTTGAGAGACCTCATCTTGTCGCAGCCGACGCAGCGAATGCGCTTCTTGTTCATCATGATGTTGCTCGTCTCGTAGTGATCCATCATGTCGTTCAAAACGCTGCGAGAAGCCTCAGGAAGGTGGACTTCGCATGCATGCTCGCCGGTGACTGGGTGGAAAAGAATGTTGAAGTGGCGAGTTTTCTTGACTTTGGGAGCACTGTGCGGCCCACGCTGGCGAGGAGCAGAGATGGCGGAGGAGGTAGCCATTGGAGCTGGTTGGTTTTGGTTGCTGAGAGAGCTGGGTGGATGCGAGTGGGATGCGAGGCGAGGTGGTGCAAGTCCTGCATTTATACCCACGGGGCTGCAATTCCCGTGGTCTCGAAGAATTCAGCAGATCGACGGCTCGTGGCGAGCCACGAGGTTTGTAACGGGAAACGGTATGACGGTTACGAGGAAAAATTTCCCGTGGCCATACATTTTGAGCGTTATTTTGCCACGGGATTTGTGACGTAAAAAATCTTTCCCGTGGCAAAAATATCCGACAGTTACTTTGCCGCGGGACCGGAATCGGATTTTTTTCTGTCCCCGTGGACGGATATTTCTGACCGTTACGCTGCCACGGGACTTGTAACGTAAAAAAACGCGTCCCGTGGATAAGGTTTCGGCGCATAAACGACGAGCGCGCTTCCACGTAGCCAGATTGCCCGTGCAAGACCACGTAGATAGCCTGCCAGCCACGGGACTGTCTCGTCAACCAAGGCCTGCGCAGGTATAAAGACCAGACTTCCTCGTCTCCTCGCCACTCGCTCACCTCACATCAGCTCAGCACACCAAAACTCTCTCACTGGATATGGCTTCCCGCCCCAGATACGCAGCTAGCTACAACTTTGGCCGTGGTGTTACTGGAGCTAGTGGAAGTGGCAGGGGAAAGCGACGTGCTGCGAGGAACACGACTACTGGAGAAGCAGGTTTGTGACGAGCCTTTGTTTTTTTGCACCCAAAAGCGCTTTTTCTTGTCGTTTCCGCCTTTTGGTACTCATTTCTTGTTATGTTTTCTTGCCCCCACACACCCGTGCATGCAGAACTGACCGCTGAACAACGGCAGCTTCACAGGGCTAACAAGCCTGTGCCCGTGCACGATCATCACGGGGACTTCGACACAAGAAACAACGTGTTTCCCTATCTGGAGAACACTTTCAAGGTGGCGAAACTCGTCCTGGACTTGAGCAAGATCGAATGCGCCATTTGCGCGGAGGAGAGAGACAAGTATGTCACTCTCATGCTGGAGAACGAGCCCGCGCACGCATGCTCCATCATCATCTGCGACACCTGTGCCACTACCAAGCTTCACACGTTCAGAAACCAGTGCCCGCAGTGCCGCAAGCCGCTGAGCTCGTCTGGGCAGCTGTTCGTCCCCAACCCGCAGCTCAACAGCCTGGCGTCGAGGACGCAATACCGGGCCTGCGAACACCCCGGCTGCTTTACGATCATCCCAAGCAACATGATGGCGGCGCACGAGGAGGAGTGCGAGTACAACGTCTACACCTGTGGCAACACCGTCTCGTTCCGCCTGCTGGACAACGAGACGCTTTCTTCCAAGATGTGCTGCGGCTATGAGGGCAAGAAACGCGCCGTCGAGGAGCACATGGAGACTTGCCCGGAGGCTGAGTCTGCGAAGAAGCTTAGCGCCATGATGGGCGTGTTTGACAAGGTGGAGGCGCTCTCAGCTGCAATGGAGCGCGACAGCCCAGACGTCTTCAAGCGCATGGCTCAGTTGTTTGGGGTGACCACGGAGAAGGCCAGGCGCATCCTTGCCAGCCTGCCTGGAGCGAGTGGTGCCGGCCCTTCTTCCCAGCGTGCTCCTCGTCCAGGGGAAGCAGTGGACACAGCAATCTCCGTCGACGCCCCCACTGACCCAATCAGTGATCTCGTGGACGCCATAGACGCTGACGCTGCTGCACAGGGCGTCGACGACGAGGCTGCAGACCCCACCTGGACTCCGGCTGGCAACGAGGACGACTGAACAGTTACAGCTGACAGCATTGGATGTCAAAAACCCCTCTAGTTTAGAGACAAGGGCCATAGTTAGAAACCAGCCCATCCACGGGGTTTAGGTGACAGGCAGTAGAAGAAACATCCCCACACACTGGGGACTTGGACAGGAAAGATGTGGATGTTTGTAATAAAGATGTGGATGTTTGCAAAACCAGTTTGAAAAAATATCTAAGCTGCACATTAGTATAAGTATGGTAAGTTTCCAGCAGGCCACGTGGCAGCCACAAAGCCCGACCCCCGTGGTAGCCTGCGCAGTACGGATCCCGTAGGAATCCACGAGATATTTTCGAGATATTTCCGAGATATTTTAGATATTTTCAGATATTTTGAAAATATCCCAGGGACCCCGTGGACTCCCAGGGGAATCGTAACCGAAAATCGGACTCGCGGCCGGCGATCGGAGGAGCCACCACGGGAAAATCCCGTTTTTTTTTCGGGTGTGGCCTCAGAACGTTCTGACTCTATGTGAGTCAGAATAGTGATATCTCATTTACGCGTGACTGATATACGCATTACATTTATATCAGTCGATCGTACTATCTATATCTTCATTTACAAATTCTGTATGATCATAATCTCGATATACATATTATTTCAGAATTAATGAATCGTGTCTCGAATCATGATCCATTATCCGGATCATTTGCGGCCCGCGAGGCTGATTGATATCATACGTGCCCGGTTCAGTCGATATTGCTCTCACCCGTTCAGGGTCAGAAAGTTCTCCGTCCTCGCTCAGGACGTCTTGACTCTCTTCATCTGACAAAGTGCTTCGGTCCTCGTTATCGGAATTGGATGGTGTAATTAACGCAGATGTGTCCGCAGATTCGTAACTTGAGGCATATTCTACTTCGGAGTCGCTGACTGACGATACCGAATCATCACTTACTTCTACTTCCGGTAAACTGCCTTCTTCGCCCTCTTTTTCACGGAAACGTCCATAAACGTGCGTATAAGTCCCGTTTTTTGCGCCTTTCGTTTCTCCTGCGACTGGTTCTCTTACTGGGTCAGTTCCCACACCTGCCTCGCGTACAAGTACGTACCTCGGTTTAGGAATTCCTAGCGGATCAGTCGCGGCGGGGTAAAACCACTGTTCTCCTCCTACGAAAAAACCTGGCCCGTGCATCGGGTAAGGCAACAAAGGATTAGACAAGTACATCTGCACGTACGAGTATGGATCCGCGTATAGCAACATGCAACTTTCTTTCTTTATTGAATAATAAAAAACCCTCTCGTCATGAGGTGCAAAGGCACGACCCATTGCAACCGGAGGTGCAAGTTTCAAGCGAGGCCGATGAGAGTCACGTGCGGAAAACATTCCAGAACGAGAAAGTCTAAATCGTGATGCCGTTCACCCAATCGGATCTAACCCCATCGCGCCTCTTGTTCCTGAAAAACTTCAGGCCGAAAGGTTCGAACAATGTGCGTAAGTCTTCATTTGTCACCGCGTTCTTCCTGTTAGACACGTCTTCTCCACAAAAATCGACTAAAAAAGCCTGGCGAAAATCTTTCATTTTCACCCACGCCTCCGGGTCCTGCTTGACGTTTTCGAGCTGCATGAACTCCGCGGCCTTTGTCGTGTACACCGACTCGATCTCGCTCGAAGACTCCTCCTCGCTCTCCGTATGACGCCTCTTGTCCGTCGATCGCAAAAGAGCGTCCCATCGTTGCCACCGCAAAGTTTCTTGGAAAAAGTCGCCTGACCTCGACCGCCGAAACTGGGCGTTGTGGCTGTATATCTTCTCGCTCAACGCCGCCCTGTGGTCGACAATCCAATCACGGACCGCCTCGGGGACAGACACCCCGTTCTCCGCCATCGCCGTCACGAGCCCGTGGAGATGAGAAGTGCGGTACCGCTCCTCGGTCGTAAGGTTGTTAACCCCCGTCCTGTCGAATGCGTCTATGATCTCGTTCAAGACCTCGTCCGAAACCAGGTCTCCAGCGTATTTCATGAGCGCATTCGTCACGAGAGACAACCTCGTCTTCCCGCAGAAAACACGGAAATCGCAACGATCCGGGTCCGGGTCCTCGAGCGACACAGACTCGGTGCACGCGTCCTTCAGATCGCGAGACCCGTTCACGCTAAAACCCGACGTCCTCTTCGAACCCAATCCACCGCCCGTCGAGAACCCATAGCGATCGAACAAGGCGTTCCAAAACCACTTGTCCTCTTGAAACCTCGAAAAGTGGTCGTACCTGGCGAAATTGCGGTCTTCGAGAAAGTCGGAAAACGCATCGAACACTCGTTCTGTAGAAGCAGAAAGCGTGGGACCTTTGTTCACGCGTTTCGAGTCCACGAAGTCGGAGAAAACGTGAGCGTGCAACCGCTCCTCCTCTGTAAGATCCCGATACAAGGGTGCCGAAAGGGCGGCGAGGAGCGTTTCGGGCCCGCACGCCTCGTCGCAAGAAACGCGTTTGACCATCACGCGCACAAAGCCGGGCTGCGAATGACAAGTTTCCCGTCCGATAAAGTCGGCAACCGCGGTGGACTCACGGCCTCTGCGTCACGATGAGCTCGGACATAATAACGGATCGCATAAGCGAGCTTGGCAACGCGCGCGTCGTTTTCAGGACACAGCTCTTCGATTACGTGATCCGCCAAGCGCAAACAGCCTTTCAACACGGCCTCGAAGTCTTCCTCTAGAAACTTCTCTTTCACAAGCGCGCGGGCGGCCTGACACAAGAGATGCACAAGGTCGCAATGGGGGTCGTCGAGAATGGAACACGAGAGTCCGTCAATGGTCTTCAACACCTTTTCCATCTCCTCTCTCTGTCAAAGAAACGAAGAAATGTTCTTCGCCTTAGTATAAATGCAAAACCCGTACCGCTTCAGTCGAGAATCGAATGTGTTTGTCCCGAACTTTCAGCGGGCGTCTTACCCGTTGGCGTATGGCGCGTCTCTCAATCCGTACTTAGCAGGATCGGTTCACGGGCCGGGATTTAACATCGGCGATGTCGACGCTGTATCCTCGAGCGTGTCTCTCCCCGCTCCCGCCTCGAGCACGTCTGTCTCACCCGCGCCGTCGCAGCCGACCAGCCCAAAATCGGATACTTCTTCGTCTAGTTCCGCTTCCTCGTCGGCAAGTCCGGCTTCGAGTGCCTCTTCGTCGCCTAAAGCGTCGCCTAATACTTCGCCTAAAGCGCTTTCAGGATCCCCGGGAATGACGTCAGAAATAGGTCTGACCGAAGACGAATATCTCAAAGAAGCCAAAGCAGCCGTCGATTCGGGTCAACAAACTAAATACTTTGAAGAGATCGAACAAGCATTCAAAAATCTTCCGATTTTGCACAATCAAAAAATAGCATATCTCAAAAATCTCCAAAATAGAGCGGAGGCAATGTGGAACTTTCCTGAGGCGACGAACGCTGAACAAATGAACAAATCTGTAGTCCTGGGAGAGACGGCCAGGTTACTGGCAGAAACAACCGGTAAACCAATAATCAAATTCGACATGTCAACGCTTCGAAATTTGGATTATGATCAAATTCTGGAAACGGCCAAAGAGTTAGTGAAGGATGATGATTTTGAAGAACTTTTTGCCTTGGAAAATATATTAGAAAAGTACCGCGCTCGCAAGTCCGACCTTTCTGCCTCAGGGGGTGCGCTTACAGATCAGAATCTGAGAGACGCCCTTAAAACTACCCTCGCAAATTCAGCAGGCGACGATGTCGAGAATCTAGGGTCAATTTACGAAGCTGCCAAAAATCAGACGTCTTCGAGTCCATCGTTCGCGAACCCATACCAGTCCAAGCAATCCGCTTCGACCTCCGCGGCCTCTGCGGTAAACGAGTCTGAATTCATGGATATATCTCGACCTAGCAATTTTAATTACGCGACACAACCGAAATACGGGTACAGAATATCTATTCCTTCCCCGAAAGAAAGAGCGGATTATGCAATTAAATATGCAAAAGAAGCGCAAGAAGCAAAATGGTTGATGCGTGCTTTGAACGAGGGACTGGCACCACTTTCTTCCATCTACGAGAGCGCGAGCGCCTTTTTAACAAACGAACGAGCAAACATGATCGACGGAGAAGTAATTGATAATCTTTTTGCAATCCAACAGGCATCGTCACTTTTAGAACAAGCGCGGAACCAAGGCGTCGAAAACTTACTTGTATCTCATCCTGACAGCCTTGACACGATTGAAAAACTAGTTGCTTCTAACCCAAATCACTTGCAGACTGTCCGTGACGTTAGAAGGCACCAAAACATACCAGGCGTGGACCGTGACGCTTTTGTTGCAATACGAGACGCTGCAAAGATCCTGAACGCGATAAACAGAGAAGGGGTGAAAAATGTTGACGAACACGAGATTGACCGAATCGCGCGTAATGTGAATCCCGCAGACTTCTTTAAACAAATAAAGCCGTTTCTCACGAGCGATCAAAAACGCCACGTGGCGCAAGTTCTTTGGGGTTCAAATTTTCGATACAACAGAATCGACCGACCACGAACAGGATTACCTCGATCAACCAATCCGACGTCTTCATCAAGACCACTCAGTGCTCGGACCGAGGCAAACAGATCTAACATCGACATGACAGATTTGAAAAATGCAAAGGAGGTATTGGGTAGACTTGTTGAAGCCGCTTTCCAGAAAAGTTCAGTCGAGTCTACATTGAAAGACTATGTGGCAGACAATCCAGCGAAATATCGATAGGAAGAATCATACAGAGCATCTCTAGATCCTATTCATATAGTTTACATGAAGAACCTATATATCAGAACTATATGAATTATCATGTACTATCTATATCAGTCACGCGTAAATGATACATCGTGATTATAAGTATCATTATATCGATAATTTGAATTTATCACGTCTCGGCAGTACGTCTCGTATAAACTCACGCTAGCTCATTACATATATTCGTTCCTCTTCACGCTAGCGTTGAGACGTCTAATGGCTCCTAGGATGATAGGTCCCTATGTAATCCGTCTAGATAGATTACATCATTAATGAATAGATTGAATAAGATCTGATGTTAGACGACATAACTAGATAAGTTATGTCGATTCTCTAGACATACCATATGTCTAGAGAATCGAGCAACAGAGTGTCCTGGAGATCACTCGGTTTGACTAAACGCACCATCTGTAGAACCTGGTCTGCGAGGTAAGCGACGTGCGATATGACAATGATTAAAAACCCCACGATAACGGCGCGAACTGACCACATTACAGCGCCTCCCACGACCATCACGTACAACCCAAACCTTTTTGCTGCGAGGACCTTTTCTTCGATGGTCATTCCAGGAATGAACGGCCAAAAACACATGGGGTCGTCGAATACATTTTCAAAAATGTTCATCTCAGCGGCTGTATACTAGTATTGGTACAGTAAATTTGAATTCAAGGAAGTGCCGGCAACTGAACCCTGTCAGTTATATCAGACACGCCAGTGATGACCTCGTTAAGGATCTGGCTTGTGTTAGTCTCCCCGCTCTCAATTTTTTGTACGATGTTTTGTGCAAGCATTTCCGCTTGGCGCAGGATGTCATCGGGGATGTTTCTAACACCGGTTCCGATCATCGAAAGTGTTGAAAGATATTGCCATATGGCGTCCTTCGTCCCTTGTGGCGCAGAGTCCCAGTGTTTTCCGATGTCGATCTCTTTCACGTATGGAATCGTTTTTGCCGCCTCTTGGAAAAACGATTCGTCTCTGGCCATGATCGAGGTCAAATGAGGCTCGACGGCGTCCATGAACGTGTTCAGAGGAAGTCTAGCATTGGCTTTCGAAGCGAGTGACACCGCAGTGCGTACTCCTGGAATGGATGTCTCGTCCGGAAAAGCCAAAGACAGCTCCTCAAGGAACATAGAAAGCATGTTGTTGAACGCCTGGATCGCAGACATGGTTGGTTTATAGTAGAGGTCGTATGATTATTTACGCGTTCAAAACGAACCGCATTATTTCACTGACGACAAGTAGTAATGGAAGTCAAAGTTCGCCTGGAAGGAAAAATTCACGCATGGAAGTTTCCGAACTCCATGGTGCAAAGTGTAATGACGAATCTCGGAGAAGACGCGGAAACGTGCAAGCGCGTCATCAAAAATATCGTCGTCCGACTAGCGAACGTTCTTGAAAGCAGAGAGTTAAGTGGGACCGTCACCGACGTCGAAGTTATATGTCTTATGCATATTCGAAGTCAGGAAAACCTCCCCGAATTCATTAGAAAATCCGTTACGGACGTTCTTTCGGGTTGGAAGGACGCTGAGGACAGCATCTCGCAGGAGGCGAGAAGAGGTCTTCGCGTCGCGGAGAGAATGATTCCGATTCTTCTGTCGTGCCAAAACCGCGACGAGTTTGAAAAGTACTTCACACAAGTTATCTATCCCAACCTCGAAGAAGGTCACGTACAATCCATTATCCGGTTCTTTACCGTTTTGGGCGATTGGGCTAATCGCGACGAGTCACCTGTAAAGGAAGATAGTCATTACCTGGAAAAGTACCTCCTCCGGATTTTCACGAACCACGTCGTTCCTTTCCTTGCTGTGAAAAAGCGCGAAGTTATTTCTAAACGGTTCGCGACAGCCGCGGATGTCATGAAGGAGTACGTCTAAGAAGTTCGTTTTGACAACTTCATTTATTGTGATAATAAAAACTACATCATGAGCGGCGCTCCTCTTACTCAAGCGTATAACTTTACCCCGTCCGGTGAAACGGTGTCTTCCCACATGCCCGCACAGGCGATGGCGGTTGAGCCACAACAGCCCCCGCCTTTTCTTCACCCTGACAGTTCAGGCCGCGAACCCATCCACATTCCAGGGCCTCTTACCATCCCGCCCCCGAATCACGCGAGCGCACAAACGCAACATGTTCACCCACACCCCGGTCTTCACAGCATGCCACACCAACAGCACGCACAAATGGTTCAACAGCCCCCGATCCGGCGCGAAAGGCCTCCGGAACCTTCTTCTCAGAGTCTTCTTTTCGAAACTAGGATGCGACAAATAGCTGCCGAGGAATCGAGGGGAAACGTAATCATGTACATGGTCGTCGGGGCAGGCATCGCGTTCATCCTGGGTTATCTTTACAACAACCGTTCCAACTTTGCGAAAGCGGTGGACCCCAACGCGTTCATGAGAGTTTGAAAATTTTTTATGGTAGTGTATTATATCAACGAACAAAATGGCTCTCTGCGAGAACATGGGTGCTTCTAAGCTTAGAAAGATCGCCGTCAATGAGCTGTGGAGTGACGACTCGAACTCCGCCACCGTGCAGGACCTGAAGGTCTACGGTTGGGACAAGATCGATCTTATCCCAAACCGCTCTTCTGGTAACGACCCAAACAATCTGGTCACGGATCCCACGAATAAGGTTACTATTTATGGTGACCTCGCCGTCATGGGAGCGTTCACCAGCGGAGGCGCGGATGGAGCCACCATTGGCGACGTTAAGCTGACAAACTATGTCTATGAGAAGGATTCTGACACCGCCGAGGCTGACAATGGTGCGATTCAGTCCATCTCGAACCACTTGCTTCTGAAGGCCCAGTCCTCCGCTTTCGAGGTCGTTATTGACGACTCGCGGCTGGTGGCGCACAAGGCCGCAAAGACTTCCCTCCATTCCGAGCCTGATGCGTTTGCTGTTCGCGGCGACAATGGCAACGAGAACCAGCAGGTGCTTCTCGGAATGGTGTATGATATCGCGCACAAGACTGGCAGCCAGACCGGGTCCACGAACTGGCGTTCCGTCGTTGACGGTGGCGCCAACGATATGGAGCTGGTTTCGGACGCCCAGGTCCGCATTTCTGCGGATAGCTCGTCGACTGGTCGCGTTCGTCTGGCTGCCGGGTCTTCAGTCGAGATCTGTCCTTCGGTCGGGGCGAATCGTGGCCAGGACCCCGACTCGAAGCTGATGATCACTCATTCCGTGGACCGGTTCGGCGCTAAGATCGCCGCGGTCTCAAAGGGCGGTGCTTCCAGCACCGGAGAGCACATCTGGATCACAGGTGACACGGCCGTTGCGAACTCGAGTGTTACCGTCGAGGAAGTCAAGTTCATCGACTCCTCTCTCTCAACGACCAACGCTGTTATCTCCTTGCAGGCCACTGACTCTGTGGATCTCAAGAACGACGTTATTCTGACAAACTCGGCTGGCACCGCTGGGTCGATCACGACGTCCATTGGTCCCATGAATCTGACTTCGGAGTCGGGAGGCATCAACGTGGACGAGGTGAACGTGTCTGGGTCTGGGATTTCCACCGATAACGCCGTGCTGTCTCTGGACGCCCAGACCTCCGTCGACATCACGAGCGACCTTATCCTCACCAACACGGCCGGAACGGCGGGTAGCATTACCACCGCGGTTGGTTCGCTTAACCTCACTTCTGCATCCGGGGGGTCAACGTGGATGCGGTCAATGTGGTCGGTTCCGCTATTTCCACTTCCAATGCTGTGCTGTCCCTTGACGCAGACTCGTCCGTTGACATCACGAGCGATCTTATTCTCACCAACTCTGCGGGTACGGCCGGAAGCATCACCACCGCTACCGGTTCTCTGGACCTTACTTCCGCCGCTGGGGGTGTCAATGTCCAGGACGTAAACGTGACTGGTTCCTCCGTTTCCACGACCAACGCGATCCTCGGACTTCAGGCGGCGACCTCGGTCAACGTGACCAGCGACCTCATTCTTCTGAACTCCGCGGGAGTCGCGGGCAGTGTCACCACTTCTGCCGGTCCGCTTAATCTGACCTCTACCGCCGGGGGTGTGAACGTCCAGGACGTGAACGTGACCGGCGCTGCAGTCTCGACGACTCAGGCTGTGATGTCTCTCGAAGCGGCGACGTCGGTTGATGTCATGAGCGACCTTATTTTGACCAACACGGCCGGAACCGCTGGTTCGGTCACCACGTCCGTCGGTAGTCTTAATCTGACTTCCTTCAACGGAGACGTCAACGTGGCAAGTGTCAAGGTCAATGGCGCAAGCATCTCCACGTCTTTGTCATCCATGTCCTTGGATGCCGCCTCCAACATCGCTATCACTTCCGACCTTGTCCTGACGAACACTGCGAACAGCGGTGGTGACATTACCACGTCTGTCGGTCCTCTCAACCTCACTTCGGTTTCCGGTGGCGTGAACGTTCAGGACGTCAATGTTACCGGCTCGTCTATCACCACGGCTGAAGACGTCATGTCTCTGTCTGCCGCGATCTCGGTCGACGTTAACAGCGACTTGGTGCTGAAGAACGCCCTCGGCACTGCTGGCAAGATCACAACCTCGGTCGGGCCTCTTGAGCTGAGTTCCGCGACTGGCGATGTCACTATCAATGGCAATCTCAACATTCTCGGGACGACCAATAGCATTAATCAGACCACCACGAATATCGCCATCACCGACAAGGTCATCTCCGTCTCTAAGCCCGCGGACACCACCGTCTCTTCCTGGCCGTTTGACGCGGGAACTCCCAGCGTCGATATCACCTCCTCCGTCTCTATGTCCGTTTCTGGAGCGCCGCTTTTGAGGGGGAGAAGGTCTCTATTCCCAGCTCTGGTGCTTTTGCGACTGCTACCAGTGCCCTGTACCCCGCGTCTCTCTCTGGTTTCCAGCTCTCCACCAACATGACTATGCTCACTCCTCTGGTCAGCAGTTTCTTGATGGCGTACGGTAGCTTGACCGGAGCCTTCTACCGCCTGAGCTTCGACGTGGCCAACGATTGGATCGTCCTCAGCGATGGCACTCACTCCGCTCACCTCCCAGCCGGCCTCGTGCAGCCGGACGTCTCGTTCCATCTCGCTCTCCGCAGGGACCCTCAGACAAAGACCATCTTGGTCATGACCAACTATGTTTCGAGGACCCTGACTGAGGCCGCCCCGGGCGACCTCGCGGCTCTGTACGAGCTCTCTCTCGCCCCGTCTGCCTCGATCTACTTGGGTCACTTCGGTGGCGACACGTCATCCGCGGCTCTGAAGTACGACGACGTGCGTCTTTCCTCTGTGACTAGCCCGACTAACGCCTCCTCTTCTGGCGCCGGTATGCTTGTGGAGGGCGACGGCAAGGTCAACAACACCGAGATCGAGCGCTCCCTGAAGTGGAACGCCAATGCCTCCCAGGACCGCGGCGACCACCAGGGTTCGTACTGGCATATTCAGGGTGGTCAGTTGATGCTCTCACGCACAATCGACACCTCTCTGCGCAAGGCTCCCGGTACTTCCGTCCTCCTTTCTTCCCTGCCACTCTCCACCACTGAAGTCGCGAAGTGGGCTTTTGACTCCGACCTTACGAGCGAGGTTGGCAGCCTGGCCCTTATCGCCGCTGGCACCACGCCAGCAAGCGTTTCGAACGGCGTTCTGAAGACCAACAACACCTCTCAGGCCAACGGTTCTGCTTCCGTGACCAGCTCTACCCTTCCGAGCGGTAACTCGAACATCACTGTTATCGCTCATGTGGCCCCTCAGTCCGCTCTCAACACTTCGAGCGCTAACGGTCTTGAGATCCTTGCGTACGGCAACAACACGACCCCGGGCGCGTTCCTTCGCGTTTTCACTTCCAGCTCTGGTAAGCTGTCTGTTACCGACGGCACCATGACCGACGAGACCGTCTCGGTTGTTGTCGGCCTCGCGCCTTTCGTTCTCGCCCTGCAGTTGGTGAGTGGCGTTCCGAAGCTGTTCATCAACGGCGTGGAGCGCGTGCTGTCGACCTCGACTGTGTCCGGCGTGTCAATCGTCACCAAGCGCCTCTCTCTCGGCGCCGACGTCCTGATGACCAAGGCAACGGATCTGTGGTTCGACGACGTTCGCGTGTGTGACACGATCGTGTCTGGCAACGGCCAGCTGTACAGGTACCGCGACGAGTACGACGCAACCCCTGTTACCGTCACGTACGGTTTCCGCATTGCTGACGACGAGTCGCTCCAGATAGTGAAGTCTCAGGGCTCTGACAGCTCCAAGCTTGTCCTCGGAAACCCTTACCCAGCCAACGCCGTCGGCGTGAACTCGATGGGCATGATCAACAGCGGCTCGGTCGACATCGTCACTGAGATGCTGAACAAGCCCTAAACAACGCGCGTTTTGCATGTAAAAATAAGTTCTGAATAATATAAAAACCACGTTCTGCGTCACGAATGCCTCCGAATCTAGCTGATACGTATGGCACTCTTCATTTTAGAAATGTTCAGACGCAGGCGTTTGTGGCGGCAAATGAAGACCGGAGTCAGACATCTATGGTGCGCTTTCTCATGAAAGATGGCAAGACTATGATGGTGCTTGACAAACCCGGTACGGATGTCGCTCTTAGTCCTGCCGTTGTTTTTGACAACAACTCCGTAAGTCTCAGAACCGGGACGAACCAACTCCAAGTCACTGCTATGGGAACAAGCGCGGGGACGAACGGGTCGGCACCGGTAGCGGAAATAGGGTCGGGATCCACAAAGTACCGGCTCGTCGTAAACGGCAACGACGAACTGGAAATTCAAAAATTCGTGAACAATGTCTATTCGAAGACGGTCCAGGTCCTATCGTGAAGCCCGTTATCTCACGATCGGAAATTTTCGTCTTGTCTCTCAAAAATGTCGAACGTTAATGAAATATCATTGGACGAACTCAACGTTGCGAAAAATGTCAAGTTAGGTACTCAAATGCAAGAATTACGAGGTCTGAATCCCCTTGATATCGGCATAGCGAGAATTTACTCCTGCAAAGACATTGATGCCGCACCTCGTCTCGAAGTTCAAACGAGAAATGCGAACGGGGAATACGAAATCATCGGCTGGATCTCATCCTCGTGAAATAATGGAAGCAACACTATATACATCGAACCATGGACCCTGTAGCGGTGGTTTTAATCATCGTTCTCGTGATTTTCGTTACTATGTCCGCTCTGGTGGTCGTTACTAGAAACAACCCGGAGTTCGCCAAAAAGATGCCCGCTTGGTGGGTGGAGTTCGCCGGAGGTACCGCGGCGACTGAAAAATCAACAGAGACGGAAAAGGCTCCGGCAGATTCCAAGACGGCGGAGGAGATAGCCTTGATGAAGAAACAAAGGGAGGAAACCGTCAAGGCGGGTGTTCAAGAGGCCGTCGACTCTTTGGCAGCTATTGATCTCGTATGGAAGAAAGCTTTGTCTACCGCCATTGAAAACCGCCTGAACCGTTTGCGGGAATCCCGTGATAGCATGAAACGAGGTTCAGAATCAAGGGCGGACGAAAACGATAAAGTAAACGTCCTTAAAGCGCAAAAAGATGCGCTTATTCTCCAGTTTAGTACTGATGTCCGCAAGGACCCAGTTCTCGTGTTGAGTGACTTGTTTTTAACATTGATTCCTGAGGTTGTGGAGGTGAGCCAGGACGCGATCAAAGACGCTGCTCTGAAACCCTCGGACTTTTTCCGCACCAAAGTGAACGAGTATGAGTTTGTGGATTATATTCTTGAAATTTATTAATCAAATATGGCGACTGAACCGCCTCCTTCAACAAAAGACAAAGCATTAGATGTCACACATGTTGTTGCAACTGAGACGTATCGTTCTATATACCTTGCGGGAAACCCCGTCCTCATGATTACAGACATGGTTGGAATGTTTCTCGGAGCCGTGGGTGCTAAGAAAGTCGCAATGTCATCAACAAGGGCATTTCTGCCATTGTCGGTCACACCCCTTTTGGCGCGCTGTTCGGAAACTTGTTCAACAGAACACTGAGCGCCAAATGCAAGGCCCGGGCGATCTTGACCTTCGGTTTTAGCAATTGCAAGCCCCAAAAACCTAGAGTGTTGACTAAAGAAGAGGAGACGCTCGCACAGATGCCAGAGAGGTATTCGTTTAAACCGTTGGAGTACGTCCCGGACACCAAAAAGGTTACATTCATTGACAAAATCCCGAGATACGATTCGTCCGCGCCGCTCGAAAAGCTTCCTGAAGAAAACAAAGACGCCAAGATCGCTGACGAGCTAGCGCTCATTTTGGCGAACCGGGAGAAGTATTAATACCCTCTCCTATTTTTTCCTCCTCTTTGTCGGTCCTCGTCGTGCACGTTTCCTCAACTTCGATGCTAGCGTCGAACGTGAGTTCGATGTTAGCCCAAAGACACGTCTCGTGCACGACGAGAATCTTTTCGACAGAACACCCGCTTCGTTTCGGAGTACGAAAGAGGTGCAGACGTTTTCGATAGTCGGGATAGTACCTCCCATACGATAGCAACTGACCAATGCCTTCCATCCACTTATGAAATGTCTTGACTTCGACAAGCAGCCTGTGCTTGGGGCTCAGAATGTCGATGATCCCCGCCGGACAGCGAACCTCTCGCACACCATCTAGTTCTGCCGCCACGTGGCGCTGTATCTTCGTTTCGGCCAAGTCGTTGGGGCTGACCTCCGCATCGCTCACAACGACTTTGAAGTCCTGAAGACATTTTGCCGTGGCGTGGATCGAGACCGTGGTTCTTCCCAACTCCTTGTGATTCGTCAAGTAGAAATCCACGTCTTCTTCGTAGTTTGTTTTGAGATCTTTTAAAAAGTTTTTTTACCTCCCACCTTTCTCATGGACTGCTCCGGGACGAGGAAAAAACCTTCCCGCGACGCTTTGGTTTCCTCCATCCGCTTTCGTCATTCGGAACCTGCAACCATTTAAGTTATGAATCATTACACGAACACGACACTCTGCTCAGAGATCATATGGAAAGGCGTATCAGTGATAGTCCCAAGAGAGTTGGAACCGGTCAGAGTGTTGGGAGCTGGATTCACACCAACCCACCCATTCATGCCACCGGAACCACGCACCTTCACCAACTGGAGACCCTCGTTGTTCGAAATACGGAAACCATACGTTACCGTCTGGTTGGCAGCATACATCTCCTTCCAGCCGTACATCTGGGTGTTGGCTGACGAAATCGCGGCGGCCTTCACACGGACGTCATCGAACCACACGGCGATGCCGCTCTTACCCGGTCCCAGACGCAGCATTGGAGTCGAACCGACGTTCGCAGATCCTGCAATGGAAGCAACGGAGACGCCGTCGACATACATTTGGGTGCTAGAACCGTTGCGCACAACAGCGAGAACAAAAGGGGTGGCATACGCGACAATGTTAGCGGTCTCAACAGTGTTCGTCCCGTCCGTGAGGGTGAGCTTTCCGAAACTGCTCACCGTCACAGAAGTGGCAGCAGAGGCACCGATGTACGACATGATCTGAAGACCGTTAGCGGCGGCAGAGGCAAAGTTAGAGCGGGGAATCACCTTCATGATGAGCGAAAAAGTGCCGGTGGGAAGAGAAGTGTTGCATGTACCAGTCTGGTTTCCAGACGCGTCGATCTTAAAGACTCCGCTCTGGACAACGGCGCCGGCGTTCAGAGTCATCACCTTGCTGCCGACCTCGGACGTGTTGCTGGAGTTGAACTCCCAGCGGACGTCGTCAGTGCCGGACTCGAGCGAGGCGAGTGAGAGAGTGGTTCCTGGCGCCTCGCGGTCTGCGGACTCGATGGTCCTGGAGAACATGAGCTGACCGCCCTCAAAATGCCAGTACGAACCCGAGGTCGTCGCCTTGTCCTGGGTGGTCTCGCCGGTGCCCATGTGCCAAGTGAGAGCGCGGCTAGAATAGGACGCACTGCCGTCGACAAACAGACCCGCATTCTCAGACGCCGCGTTGGTCGAGGCCATGCCCTTGTTCAGCTTGAAGTAGTCAATGGAGTAGTTCTGGTTGGACGTTTGAGACGTGCTACCAAACATAATGGTGTTAGTTGCAGTGGAATCCCTCCAGAAGATGTCGGCAATGTTGAAAGTCGAGCTAGCGCCGCTGTTATATGTTATCGTGGTGTAGGCCCCCCCATCCTTATTGTATGAAAGCGTCATGAGCCCGCTGGGCCTGTCAAGGCTGATCCTGAAGATGTAGGTGCCAGCAGCGTTCAAGAAACTATGCGTGTCGGTGTTGTAGTTAGCCGCACTTGTCAGCTTCTGAATATTGATTGCTAGGCCCCCAGAACGGGTCGAAAACCTGACCCACGAGTTCCCCCCTGCACTCTGTTCCAGAGCGAAGAACTGCATGTCAGCGCCAGCACTTGTAGTGAGCGCGCTAGTGATGGTGATGGGAAACTCAATGTTCACGCTTTCAGTGGTAAGATTCAAGACCGACGACGGAATACTGGTGTATGGAGAAGGGTAGTAAAATGCAGCCCTGGAGGATAACGCGGTCGAGATGTTCAGCGCCCCTCCACTCACACTGGCCCCGTTAAAAACGCTCACGTTTATGTTGTACGCGCCGATCGAGTTGGCTGAATTGGTGAACTGGAAGTCCATGATTGCGGCAGACCCGGGCTGGTAACCCACCTTCACTGTCTTATCCATGATCTCCAGGTTCCCGCTGGCGTTGGTGCTCTCGAGCACGCCTGCGATCTTGAGATCGCCAGTGGTCGTGAGAGTTCCGGTCACGGCCGTCGTGCCGCTCGCGCTCATGAGCTGCAGGTCACCCGCCGAGGTCGTCACCTTACCGCTGCCTCCCGCGGTGCTGGTCAGGATCAGATCCTTGCCCACCGTCAGAGACGCGCCGCCGGGAGTGATAGACATGGCCGAGCTGCTAGTCGTGACTGCCGCGTTGGTCACGACCACGCCACCCAGAGTCACCGGGTTCGCCGCGGACCCGGCGGAAGAAATCGTCAAATTACCCGTGGCCGTGCTCAGAGCCGAACCGGCAAAAGTAACATTCGCCGCCTGAACCGTGTTTGACGCAGAGCCAGCGGAAGTCAAGGCCAGGGTCCCGCTCGACGTCGTGATCGCGCTGTCCGTGACCTTGACGTTCTCCACCACGACAGACTTGGTCGCGCCGGCCGTGAGAGTAAGATCCACGTCGCTGGTCACCGTCATTGCGTTGTCCGTGACCTTGACGGACTCCACAATAACAGACTTGCTGGCACCGGCCGTCAGAGTCAAGTCCACGTCGCTAGTCACCGTCATGGCATTATCGGTCACCTTCACGCTCTCCACGACCACCGACTTGGTGGCACCGGCTGTCAGGGTCAAGTCCACGTCGCTGGTCACCGTCATGGCATTATCGGTCACCTTGACGCTCTCCACGACCACCGACTTAGTGGCGCCTGCCGTGAGTGTCAAGTCAACATCGCTAGTAACGGTCATCGCATTATCGGTCACCTTCACACTCTCCACCACCACGGACTTGGAAGGGCCCGCCGTGAGCGACAGATCCACGTCCCCGTTTACGGTCATAGCGGAAGCGTTAAAGACTACATCATCTACGCGAACCGTCCCGGTGCTAGAAGTAATATCGAGACCACCCGTCGAAGTGGTCATTTCGTTTTCCGCGAGCACGATATTCCCTACGGACAGATCGCCTGTCATGCTAGTGCTACCCGTGATCAGAAGCATGTTAGAACCGTCGACTCCCATCCCGTCATTGGGGGTGAGATAGATACGGTCCTTAGACGTAATCACTAAATCATGGTTGAGAGCCAAGGGGTTAGTGTCACCGTGCAGGGCGGTCGTGGTGAGGCTACCCAGGCGCATGTTAGACAGGTTCTCGCATGGGGTCGTCATGTTGAAAGTGATATGTATTATACATGCATAAAAAAATTTACACTTTAACTGGTTCCATAACCAACGTCACTCGACGGAGGATGGCATCTTTCTCGCTATCCTTCAGAGTCCTGCCCTTCACCTTTGTGAAAAAGTCTTTGCTCAGCCAAGCCCCCTCGACCCAATACGCGATCTCGCTGGGCTGGATGTCCTTCTCATCTTCTTCAAAGGTCACCGAAGCCCTGTTGTTCACGGGGAGAACGATGAATGTACGCCCGCTTTGGATGCGGAAGTTCCCGCTGCCCGACAAGAAGACCATGCCTTTCGTTGGAGGGGATCCCACGAGCACATCGGCCTTCAGGTCGTGGTTGGAGAAGACCATGTCAAAAAAACCCTCTTGAAGCCTCGGGAGGACGTATTCTTCGGCTCCCCTGTCGATGTGCAGAAGCGTTCCAGAAGGCACTGCAAACTTGAGCATGTTCTTAGGATCCACGGACCGAAACGTGTTTTTCGCGTCCTGGCCCTTTCCGAACATCACAACTTTCGGCCCTTCGAACAGGATCCGGTTAGAGTTCGCGAGAACGAGGTGGGAGTAAGGCCGGTGAAAAGAAGCGGCCTCTAGACGGGACTGCGCGAGTTTCGTCTCGACGGTATGTTTTTTCTCCGGGAAAACGACCATCAAGTCGCAAGGGTAGGTTCGGATCCATCGAAAAATGTGGAGCAGCGCCAGTACGACCGCGTACTCGTGGTGAAAAAGAGACACGCATCCCGTCTTCCTCATCGTTGCCGCCTCGAAAATGATCACATCGATCCCGGGTCTATACTTGAGGAACCGAACAACGTTTCTCCACTCGATGACGACTGTGGGGATACCGTCTTGATAACCGACTCCTCCGAAGTCGCCCACCACCTCCCATTGCGCGTCGACGACATCGTAGACGACGAATCGAACGCAAGTCTTTTTCTCGAACGAAAACTTCTGTTTCCATTGCGCTTTGATGAGGTCGCTGAACTCTGCCGGGCACTCGAAAATATCCGCTTTGAGAACGGGCCAGATTTCGCTCATCATGGTCTTGGACGTCATGCCGAGAAATGCGGCATCTCCTCTGTTGTTTTTCAAAACCTCTGAAAAAACGCGGTTTCGTAGTTCAGATGGCAGACTTGCAAAATCGCCCAAGCCCTCTTCCATTTTTTCTCGACGTGGTATGCGACTACGAGGAATAATTCAAGTCGTACGCGCCCACCCTTAACAGCAAAGGAGAGGTGATTTGTACAGAATCCTGCGGCGTTATCGAAACCGTCGGCATTCCGAGTTCCTTCTTAACGGAACTTCGGAGATCTGGATTGCAGTCGTCGCCTCTACAGAGTTTCATCTCGACAAAATCGCGAACGCTGCCTCCTTTTTCTTTGATTCCGTTCAAGGTGTTGATAAGTTCTTCTACTTGTTTTTCGCAAGGGACAGGGTCTTGAAGACACGGTTCGTTACGCATTTTTATGGCAAGTATCTGATCTCTTGTCGGAACGGGGTGCCCTAGCAAGATCTTTACCATCCAGTAATCAAGCGCATCTTGGATCTTGTCGTACTTCATTTCAGTCGTCAACTTCTCGATGATCGCGTTCCGAACCTTTTGCGCGTTCACATTGCATAATTGGACGTCATCATCACCGCAAGCCAAGTTGTGCACAATCAAGATCTCTCGCTGGGACGGCAACTCCACGTGCCCGTCCGCATCAAGATTTTCCATGATCTTTTTCACCCAGAAGTCGGACTCGGACTCAATAAACGCGTCGTTGAAACCTGCGCCTGTCACATATTTGTCCCCATAAACTTGTTTAGCTTCAGCGCTGGAATCTGACTGTTCTGACTTTTCCTGTTGTTTAAAAGAATACATCCGAACAGCCAAAACGCCTGACTGCGCACCCGCGGCAAATATAAAGAAGATAACGAGCTTCCACAAAAAACCGATCCCTTTCCCCATGAACTACTATATCTATACAGTAGATTTCGTCTCCGTTGGCGTTGACTCCGCTGTGATGGAGTCGAACACCTGGGTTGACAACGATAGGACTTAGACGATTAATAGATAAAACTATGAATCTAGTGTGTGATAGGTTATATTATCAGGTTTAGTATATCATAGGCAATATTGCAGCATATACAATAAACTACCATAATAGATAGATTGACTAATAATCAATATGCATTTGTATCGATCTCCGAATCGGATCGTCAGATTAGCGAAAATTGTTGCAACCCTGAATCGTTTTCATTGCCTGTAGACGTGTCAAAAAATAAACCTTTAAAGACACAGGATGTCTCGGCAAACCCATTTGGTGCAAACGTTTCCCTAGAAACAGAAAACGAGCGAGAGGAGGGGGGGTCCACACCGAAACCGAAAGACGGGGTAGTCCCTCCCTCTTACATAACTTTTGAAATACCCGAATTTTCCATCACTAAAGACGACGAGGATATAGAAATCCAAGCTAAAAAGTTTATCCATACGGGACACGTCCAACTCGATAAAGCTTACTGTCAGAGATGCGATCCTAAAAACCGAAAATGCGCGTTCCTCCTTAACAAGCGCTTTCTCAAATCCAAGATCCACTTGGGAAAGCGTGGCAACTACTCTTGGGACCGAAATGGGCAGCTTTTTAGACGCGAAAGAGTCGCTGGAAGAAGATGCAAAGTACATAGTGTCAAAATTTCCGTTCTTGAAAAATAAGGCAGATTTACTCATAAAATCCATTTCAGATATAGGAAAAGACGCGATATCGGGTGCAAACACGGATTTTTTGAACCGCTTTGTAAAAACCGATCCAAAATTAAACAAGGAGGAACGAGGCAAAATATTGGAAAAGAGATACAAACGTTCCGAAGAGATCACAACGGACCTTTTCAACAAACGAAACAGCCGCATAGCTGGCTCAAAAAACAAAACCAGCCCGCTATTAGAATCAGAAGCCGCTGGAAAGGCCCTCATAAAAGAAGCCCATCCGGACTACACTAAAAGAGTCGTTGCTTTAATGAAAAGTCAACAAGAAGCTCTCCGCTCTATCGCTACAAAAAAGGAGTATCAGCATCCCGATAACCTTAAAGCTATACAAGAATTAGTTGAAAATATCGATAAAGCACTTGAACAAGCTCAAAGCTCTGCTGCTAATTTACCCGCGGAAGACTCTCCACCTTCTGCTCCAAACCCAGGTCCACCAAGGGCACCCAAAGTTCCGCTAAGGGCACCCCCGGTCCACCGAATCCAAAAATGTTTCAAAAAAACAATCTACAAGATTCAAAGGAACCCGCCGCTGTCGACACAGGTCCACAATATAAATACCAGAATGCTTATCTGGCGAAGTACGCTCACCTTCCGGTGAAGGAGGCGAGAAAAATGTGGTGGGAAATCCATGACGGTCTCCCGTTTCGTCTTAATGCCGACGAATGGAAAGAGTACAAGGAGTACGATGAATGGAAGGTACAAAAGCTAGAACAAAACAAGCGCGAAAGGGAAGAAGCAAGAAAAAAAAGAGAAGAGGTAAAACGGACCCCTGAAGAAACAGACAGGGTCCAAAGGGCGATTCAAGGAGACTTTGACGCAATCAAACCTAGGGACAAGCTGACACCACAGGAGGCAGTGCAAGTAGCGTATGCGTTACTTGCAGCAGCCGCAAGGACGAACGACCGCTTCGACGACCCCACGTACAACGAAGAACTAGCAAAGGCGAGATTTCAGACGAAACCGAAACCTTACTCGGAACTCATGAAGAACATAAAATCGCAGTTAGAGTCTGATAGCAAAAAACCGGATAAAGCTTGGAAAAAAATCAACACCGTTGATGTAAAACCGTTTCCTGAAAAATCCGAAGGGTACACTGATTTTTACGTCCATCCAAGTGTCCTTCGTAGCTTATTTTCTGGCGTTTCCGAAATAGAGAACGAGACCGCTTCAGAATCGACCTACAAGGACCTCTCCTTGCAACTAATCAGGGGAATAAAAGAGATGCGAGAGACGGATGGCAGGGATACTTTTTGGACAGATATTCCCGCTAAAAAGCTCGATATAAATGCCTTTGGAACCATGCGCGAAGAAATGAAAAAATCTATAAACCCTCGAGCTCTCATGAGATACGTCGTTTCGAATAAGGGACAGATACCTTTTCGGGAAGTAGGCGCCAAACCGAAAATGACTCTACTTTTGACAGAGCCGGTTTTGGAAAAGGTCAAAGAGATACTAGGGGACGAACAGCCCGGAGACAACGAGTTAGTTTTTCGTTACTCTACTGCTTCACCGGGGCTTCCCTCGGATATAAACACTTTCGTTCCCATTCGTCACGACCCGAGCATATTTGGGTCTGCCGCCATGCCTGGCGAAGGAGGTAAAGCTCCGCCTCCCCCGCCCAACGGCCCACCTAAGCTTCCGCCCAACGGCCCACCTAAGCTTCCGCCCGGCCCACCTAAGCCTCCGCCCGGCGGTCTACCCGCTTTGGGGAGCGCACCAGCAAAAAAGGTGATCGATCCGATGGAAGCGCGTCGAAAAAGGGAAAAGACCGGAGTAGACATGCTTTTTCAAGAGATCAAAGATGCGTTCGTATCCCAGCTCATCGAAGAACTCGTATCAGCAAAAGCAGAAGGACACGACCAAACAATCAGAAATACGCTTGACGCAAAGTACACAAGTTCCGACGGGGCTCAAACCAAGTTAATACCGGATTATAAAACACTTCAGAACGAGATACAATCCCGAGTTAAGAAATTTGAGGATTTGTTACAGAAGGAAGTGGTGGTAACCAAAGAGCTGCCTGTCATCGATCCGTCAAAAATTGAAAGATTCAACCTGCAAACGCGAAAGGGAGTTGACAAAACGGAAGAGCTTAAAACTTTTGAGAAACTAGTACAAGAGAGTAGGGTCACTGAAGATAATATTGCAAAACTTCTTGCAAATGAGGGGAACGCCGCCGCAATCGGGGACGAGAACGCTTCAATGGATATCTGGAACGCTTTAAATCTTTTTCGGGCACCGGAAGGTGGAAACGCAAAGACATTGGTTAAAGCAGCGGCGCAAAGACTTCCTTTCAGCGGTTCAAAAGGTAAAGAATTCGTGCAACTAGATCAAAATGTCGCAGACTTTATTGCGAGAAACATTCATACACTGAGACAACATCACAATGCTCAACGTAAGAATATGATTTACATCGACGTGGACGGCCTCCGCTCGCTCATATGCACCCACCCCGACGACACAGTCACGATCGTCGACGTCACGGGTGACTGTAAGGCTCTCGCACGCTATCACGCGAAAACTTGTGATGTTTGCGTAGGATTAGACGCTGATGCGAGCTCGAGAGACAACGGCGTGCTCGTCCGCGTCTCAAAATCGCGTTTCGCGTACATCGGGGCGCATCGGTACGAATTCGAGACGCTATCGGGCGGTCATGTGATCGACTTTCTGGCGGACGGAGGGAACAACCCGATCGCTATCGACCAGCATCTGAACGCGTACGCGCTTCGGGACAAGAAGACGTTCAAGTTGATGGACCTCAACACGTGCGAAAGGGACCGTTTCGTGCGCGTGTACAGACGCATGCGGTTTCAGATCACGAGGAAGCAGCTGGTAACGAGCGAGCTCAAGGGCACAGCGAGTAAGAGCGCGTACGAGACTCAGTGTTGCAAGAAAAATGCATGATTTATTCAGAATTTTCATATTAACCCGCCCTATATTGCCTTCTTCACAACAATCGCGCATCTTCCTCCCTTAGCCGTCGTGCGTCCGCACTTCATGATCGCATACTAATTCACTTCAAAAAAACTACACGTGTCGGGATCAGGCGGCCGACTCTTGCGCGCTTTTGATCAAGGCGCGCCTCGTGAACCTCTCGACGTTCAAAGGGCGCGTGACAGACAAATCGTCTTTTATGTCTTGCTTGTTCTTTTTCACGATCTCTTTCGGCGTGGGCCCCGTCGAAGGCGCGACGAACGTCGCCATGTCTCTCTTCACGTCGACTGCAATCTCGTGAAGGTCGACTTGATCCCCAGCAGCTTTTGCGCGTCTCATGACTTTGCGCAAGAAGTAATCGACGTTCTCGAGCTGCTCGTCGTTCATCACGTCTCGAGCACTGCCAGTGTTGATACCATTAAGTCGCTTAAGCGCACTCGCTGTGTCTCCTGTTGCCGCCTCGCAGGCCTTGTCTCCCAAGAACATCATCATGGTGCCGATTCGTTCTTTAGGCAGGACGGAGGACACGAAGTCGCCGAACTTGTGTTGGGTATCCTTGGCAATCACGCGCATGCTCGGAGGGAGCGTTCGGACAGGCTCCACGTAGTTCGGACGCTTGCGAGACTCGCCGAGTTCGGTTTTGATTGCGACCGTCGTCGTGGTGCCGTGGGCCGCGTCGTGAGCGTCTCGCACCACCTCCATCATGGTGATGTCGCCCGCCAGGATGCGGTCTACCCAGTCCATGGCCTCGATGGCAAAGTCTGGACTGATCCACATCGCCAACGAGTTCACAAGCTTCGGGTGGATCCACACGCCGCGATCGTCGTTTGGACCGGTTGCCACGGTCTCAGAGACGCTTGTCGAGGTCGGAGCGTTTCCTCCTCGACCCCCGAGACGTCTTTCTAACGACCTCGCAAACGCTTGTGCGTTGTCGCCCCTCCACCAGTCCTTGAATGCTTTGGTGCCATTTGAAGCTGCGTGGCAAAGATCCCTCCCGAGGATTAAACGGTCGATTTTCCGGACTTTGACTTCTTTCTTTTCGTCCACCGTGAAACCTGGAAGGTTTTTAAGAGTGAATATCCAGTGCTTGGCGTTCTCGCTGGCCAGTACAAAAAGCGGGTGGGTAAAAGAGGTTCGAGGGATGTGAAGAGCCATGGCCGATCGTTCTATCCGAGAATGATGGAAGCAGAGTCAGGGTTCACACCAACGCAAGACAAACTTATAGACACTGAGTGCGAAGACGCCGATGTCATCAGGATGTGGAAAGATTCATTAAATATATATAAATAGCTTACTATCTCTTTCACAGAGTTTCAGAAGTGACGGTTATACCGTACGACTCGCAGATCTTTTGGATCGACAGGATGCGGTCTACCCACGACCCTGCCTTGACGGCAAACTTGGGACTCAGCCATGCTGCCATCTGGGTGACGAGACGGGGATGAATCCAAGTCCCGCGCTCGTCGTTTAAGCCGGTAGTGACCTCTTCATATACCGTGGTGGAGGTCGGATCAGTTGTGATCCGACCCTCGATATCGGACTTCAATTCTTCAGCGAACTCGCGCACGCTGTCAAGCCTCCACCAGTTTTTGAATAATTTTGTACCATTCGAAGCTGCGTGGCAGAGGTCCTTCCCGAGAATAAGTCGGTCATTTTCCTGACCTTGATTTCCTTGTTTTCATCCACCGTAAAACCCGGGAGGCTTTTGAGAGTAAATATCCAGTGCTTGGCGTTTTCACTTGCGAGTACAAAAAGCGGATGGGTAAAAGAGGCTCGAGCGGCGAGAAGAGCCATTTCCGCTCTCTTTGGATGAGAGTATGGTGAAGACTTGCAAAACCACAAGACAAACAAATAGTCTCATTGTCCGAACACGCTGATGTCATCGTAGGCGGACATATAACCGGGGGCGGAACGAACGCGTTCTTACACGAAGTTGCATACTTTACTCACAAGTTGCGTATACTTTGTCCTTTGCTTATTGGTCGATAGTAACTCACAAATTCTGAAGAAGTCAGTGTTTTTTTTTTTGCGTTACATTCTATAAATGTCCAGGTGTCGCGCGTTTACGGCCAAAGGGCGTCAGTGCACGCGTTCCTGTTGCGGAAAAAGAAGCGCTAAATGCACACAACACGCTACTATGAGCAAGCGATCGAAGCCTCGCAGGCATCGCGTAAAAACAGCCGGGCCCTATAGCTCCGAACGTTCCGACCCTATAGCCGGGCAGTCACCGCTTGAGTTGATGAACCCCGAACCGTTTAACCAAGTCGTCGCAATTCTCGACCCCGAAAGCAGAATGAACTTGCACGCGTCCAGCACAACGTTAAGATCGCGCGTTCCTGAAGCGATGCTGTTTAATAACAAACAAACCCGAAATGCGACCGAAAATGCGTTAGCCGCTGAGTTTAATGAAGCAAGTGAAGCAATAGATCGTGCTCAAATCGAGTTGGAAGATTTTTCTGCCAACAACCCGCCACCAGAGCCGGGGTTCCGCTTCGTTTCGCAGCGTCCTCCGTTTCGTCTCTTGCAGCCCCGGACTTGGTTCCAAAGCCCGTAGCAAGCATGCAGGAGACTGAAGATCATAAAGAATGGAGCGCTAAACATGATTTTTTACTTAACAAGGTCGCAAGGCAGTCAGAACGCGCGATACAAAATGTGAAAAATCAAGCTGCTTTAGCCGAACGGCGGTATGCTTTGGAAGATATGTACAAACAAAGGACCGGGAATCACTATTAACCCCAAACAGGACTTAACGCCTCCTGGCATGGCGTTTCCTCGTGGCGCGATTTTGATGCACGTTCATTGTAAGATGACCCGGAAGTGTAGTAGAAGCCCGGCTTTCTGTGGACGCCGCACCCAAAAGTTCTGCAGAAGGGCGATAAAGTCGACGCGCAGTCACAGGCCTTAACGGCAGCTCGGGAAGCATTTGGCCCAAAAGGGGCATGTTATCAACGAGTCGGGGTGTGGATCCAAGGAATTCCCTGTAACTGGGAGTAGTGCGTTTATGGATCGAGCGGTGTGAGAGGCGTGCACCGCGCAAACGCCGTTTTTCCCGGCGTTGTTTTTGCATTTTGTCTTTCGCGCCGTGAGTTTTCTGCACTTTTTCGGCATCACTGTATATAATTATAAAACAACAAAACTGTTTATACACGCGGCATGGGCCTCTCACCCCCTTCCGGAACGTTCGCCCTTTCCGAAGCTTGTTCCGAGATCGTCAATGCTTTTTTGAGGTTTTCCTCTGCCCTTTTTCGTTACAGCTCGGCAGGCGCGTTAGGCATGTATACTTTACAGGGACGAATTTTTATCCCGAGATTGATTTAGACATTCCGAACATTACGGTACAATTTTGTGAACCCGTACACTCCCGTCAGCGCCAAAAGCAGCGTGATCACAATCATAAACACCAACGGTGTTCGAATGAACACGTGAAAATTGTACGTCGAATACGACTCGTCTGGAAGATCCCTCAAGTCAAGTCGCGGGTTCATCACGTACTTGTTTATTTCCTGCCACGTCCCCGACTTGATCTCCACCCTATCTCTGAGCCCCTCGGACGAGAAATACAGCGTGTTATCCAATCCGCACTTCTCTGGAATTCTAAATCCCACGCCGTAACCCCTTGCAGCGTTCGCAAACGCGAGATAATCGATCAGGGACTTTACAATTCCTCCCGTGCGACTCGCTCGGATCATGAAATCACTGTATGCTTCCCTGCCTCTGACGTGCACGACGGTGGAGAGGCACTCGGGTCCAGAAAAACCTCGAAAACTGCACCAAACGCCGGTGTTCTAGCTCTCAGTGAACAGTCCGCGGTGAAGTAGAGAAGATGAAACACGAGCAGGTCTCCGGGATTCATTTCTAGTTGCAATCGGCTTGCGTGCAGACTCGGGAGTTCAAGCCAAGAATAGGCGACTCGTTTGTGAGAGCCGGGGATGAGTTCCATCACTGTCGTGTCCAGATACGTGAGACACGTGTAAAACGGCGGAGTAAACGGATTTTCGCGACCCTGATAAATGATATCTCTGTGGAAACTCGACGCATCCGCAGAGTTGTTGTTGTCGCTTACTCGAAATTTGACGAAATCGACTTTGCCCCACGCGAGCCGTTGTCGAACGCTCTGCAACATTCTTTGACGGATGAAGGACTCCATAGCCGCGTAATCGACTTCATTCTTGCGAATGCACGCTACTCCTTCTTTAATATCCGATTCTCCCAGCGCGCCCCTCATAACGAGAAACCCCCTGTCGTCCAATTCCTCCATCGCCGCAGTTACAACAGAATACGTGTTTTTAATTCCCCCCCCCCCCTTGGGTCCCTCCCAGGGCCCCCTCCTGGGTCCCTGCGGTGTGCTCGTCCCGTGGCCCGCTGGTCGGCCCGTGGTACCGTAACGGCTGGCGGTCGGCGCGTAACCGCCGTCTAGTCCGTCCGTAACCGCGGCCCGGCACGGGGATGTAACGGTTTTCGGAGGAGACGTGGCGCGTCTCGCGCCAGAATAAATGTCCACGGACACGTAACGGAACCTAACCGCCGACCGCGTAATTTTTTCACGCGGCGAGGCGAGCACCGCGCGGGTATAAAACCCCGCCGCCCTCCTCGTCGCACGCACTCTCGCTCTCTCTCTCACGCTCTCGAACCCTTTCCATTTCCTGCCATGGCGACTGCGGCCTGCCGCGATTGCGGCCTGCGTTTCCCGAAGGACAGCGCGAGTTCCTCCCCAAGCGCGGTTGCAAGCGCACGAGTCGCTGTTCCAAGTGCCGCTCCAAACGCCTCGCCAACGCAAAGCGCAACAAGGCCGAGAAGCAGAGGATCGAGGAGGAGCTATGGCAGCGGATGAAGCACGAAATGGGGCTCTTCGAAACGCCCCGTGACGAGAACTTCCCCGCCCCCAAGAAGGTGTGCGTTCCCTCCCGCCGCCGCCGCGATTTCAAGCCTCCGCACGACGGGATGGGCGCCAGAGTCAAGGATCTGCCCAGACTCTCCATGCGGTGCTCCGATTTCTCTCGCGGCAACCCGCTTGCCGCCTGGGTGGTGACTCGCGACGAGATTTTGGGCCGCGAAAACGCCGCTCGCGAGCTGGAGAATGCCCGTTTGGCCCGGATGGACAGGGAAAATCGCGAGGCCCCCGTTTCTGTCGACCAAGTCGAGGAGGAGGAGCAGGAGGAGGAGGAGGAGCAGGCTCCTTCCGATCACGAGATGAGCGATTTCGAAGGCTCCGTCCCCTCGTACTCTTACACCTCCTCCGAGGAGGAGGAGGAGGTGGGGAGCAAGTCCCCCCGCCAGGATCTGGACGTGGATGACACGTTCTTCGGCTGCAACTTTGACGATCTGGACTTGGATGCCAGCTTCGATCCGTGCAAGAGCCTGCACGACATGGCCGCCTCTGTCAAACTGTGAATACTGTGGGGAATAGACCTCTGTCAGCCCCTCTCTCCTATTTATTAAACTCGTAATCCTATTTTTAATGCAAACTCGACTTGTGTCTCAAACATGCGTGCCCACAATGAGTCTCCTCTAATTCTGGCATAGGGGGTGGAGATAGTGGAGATAGTGGAGATGCATCTCCATACCCCCCCCTCCCTTCTCCCAAAACTTTTCTGGCAGGAAATACTCATGCAAATTCCAAAATTGTCCCGTGGAATCCTAACTGTCCAATTATGAGTATTTTACGCGATGGTGACGAGTGACAGCATAAGAGGGTGCGCGGGCGGTGGAGATAGTGGAGATAGTGGAGATGCATCTCCATACCCCCCCCTCCTCTCGAAAAACTTTCCCGGGCGGTGACGGAGTGGAGATAGTGGAGATGGAGGTGGAGATAGGTACCTCCACGACTTTGACCTTTGTGTTTGGAAAAGGAGAAGGCTTTTGGAGGAAACGGATAGCGGGATGCGATCAGGCGACTCTCTGGCTTTCCGTGCCCGCCCCTCTCTCGACCCAGTTCCCACCGGGTGGGGAGAATTCTCGGCATTCGACAGAGTGGAGATAGTGGAGATAGTGGAGATTCATCTCCATACCCCCCCCCTCCCTTGAAAAACTTTTTCCTGGACCAGAGTTCTCGCATCTGCCGCCAAGCACTGTCTCTCTGCTGCCCATAAAATTTTGTATATTTACAACTATTTCTCTCTGCTGCCCATAAAATTTTGTATATATTCCACGGGAAGTATAAAAGTTTCCCTCTGCTGCCCATAAAATTTTGTATATATTCCACGGGAAGTATAAAAGTTTCCCTCTGCTGCCCATAAAATTTTGTATATATTCCACGGGAAGTATAAAAGTTTCCCTCTGCTGCCCATAAAATTTTGTATATTTACAACTATTTCTCTCTGCTGCCCATAAAATTTTATGTATATTCATAGCATTTCCCGGCACCTGCCAGCGCAGAGACTGCATTCCGTTCCAGCCAAAAAAGTTTTTGGAAGGAGGGGGGGGTATGGAGATGCATCTCCACTATCTCCACTATCTCCACTCCGTGGAATCCCGAGGACTGGCTCTCGAGCACCGAGAAACTTGTCATGAAACCCGGTTTATCAGAATCCTAGAGACTCCCCCGAACCGATCCCGCTGTTCCTTTCCTCCAAAATCCTTCTCCTTTTCGAAACACAAAGGTCAAAGTGGTGGAGGTACCTATCTCCACCTCCATCTCCACTATCTCCACCCCGTGCTGGCGTCTGTCACCATCGCGTAAAATACTTGGAATTGGACAGTTAGGATTCCACGGGACAATATTGGAATTTGCGTGAGTATTTCCTGCCAGAAAAGTTTTGGGAGAAGGGAGGGGGGGGTATGGAGATGAATCTCCACTATCTCCATCTCCACTCCACACTGCCGCGGGCCTCGTCGCGCTTCTCGCATCCGTCACCTGCCGGACTATGCTCGCATCTGTCACTCCCGTGGACTATGCTCGCATCTGTCACTCCCGTGGACTATGCTTGCGTCTGTCACCTACCTAGGCTGTTTAGGACTTGTGTTTTTTCGCGAAAGTTTGGGTGACTCATTGTTGAGATTGGGCTCATTGTTGGACTTGTGTTTTTTCATTAAAAAATAAAGGATAGATTACACCCCGTCACGGGGCTAGACTAAGTGTGTACACGACCCTGGCCACCTTGGCCACATCCTAATTTACACAACCCTGGCCACCTTGGCGCGAGAACGGGTCACCATCTTCTCCATCTCCCCGCGTTTCCGCGAGGAGCTGCGCAGGATCATCTGTGTGATCTGCACGACCGGCGCCTGCTCCACAGCCTGCACCACTGGCGCCTGCTCCTCCTGGCGCCACATGCAGAAGGCGGACGGAATGCCCTCTGCCTTCCTCCTCTCCTCCTGCAACATCTTCTCCTCGCGCTCCTTCTTCTCCTTCTGCCTCCTCTCCTCCTGCAGCTCCCTCTCCTCCTGCTCAAACAGCCTCGACAGCTGCATGGTCTTGTGCATCAAGCGCGCGGCACGCATTTCTGCGACCTCCTCCTCCGTCGTTGCTGGGTGCTTCTCATACTCCCTCAGCTCCTCCAAGCACTCCTCCTGCAACCGCGCCTGGTAGATCGGAAACTCATACATGACCTTCTTCTCCGAGGGGATCGCAGCGCGCTCCTTCTGAATCTCCGCCAGCACCGGGGTCAGGCACCAAGCGGGCAAGGCCCTGAACCCACTGTAGACCCAGTTGGGGACGCACTCGGAGGCCTTCTCCATCCTCTCGGATTCCATCGGGTCCCGGGAGGGATTCCGCATGTGCACCTTGAACCGGATATCCCTCAGCCTGCGAACGACTTCCTCCATGTTCTTGATCGCCGGCTTGATGCTCTCGCTGGTGTCGAGCTGCTCCTCCGAAGGCGCGGACATGTTGAATTCCATCCTGGACTTGGTAAGCATCCAGATGGGGTTGGAGTGCATCCTCGGGTTGTGGTTCAGGAAGAACTTCAAAGCGGAAGGCCTGCCCCCGTCGCAATCGATGGAGTACCTCGACGGAGTGTTCCTGAACTCCACCTTGGCGTCTTCCGCCTCCCTCATCTCGAGCCAGATGCGCCTCTCGTCGAAAAAGTCCTTCCTGCGCACCAGCTCCTTGATGTCCAGCTTCTGGCCCAGCTTCTCGGCGTCCTTGGCGCTCCTCGAGTGCATAAAGCCGTTCCAGCAGATCTCTTTGGTGGTGTCGCAGAGGAGCTCGATCGTCTTCTCCCTCTGCATGTGCGCCTTCTCCACCAGCTCGTCGTTGAGGCCGAGCTCGATCTTGTCGTTCCAGTTCTTGGCGTCGCATGACCACGTAATGAAGGTACCCCGCGGAGTCGGCGTGGTGCGGATTTTGGGCGGCTCGTTGAAGAGCTGCACGGACTTCTGGAAAACGCTGCGAGCCTTCTTCAATCCGTGAAGGGAGGTGCGATGGCGCTTGAACTTGTCGGTGGAAGGCCTCCCGCTGTACTCGTAGAGGAGAAAAGGGATAGGCTTCTTGTACTCGCCGAAATGCGCCTCGCCTCTGGCCAGAAAAACTTCGCGCTTGAGGAAGATATCCCGCTCGCACAGGAGGATGGCGAGATCCGAGGGGCCTTGGTATTCCGCCATAGCTGCGAAAGTGTGAGAGGAGAGTGTTGGGTGCGTTGAGCGAGTGGGATGCGAGTGGCGAGACGAGGTGGGGAGGCGCCTTTTATACCTTGCTGCCACTTCTTGACGAGATCTCCCGTGGTCGAGTGCTGAAGTCCGCATATCGCTTCGTGGCGAGCCACGAGCCGCTAGATAGGCGCGTGCAACCGTAACCGTCGTCGTAACCGCGCAAAAGTGTCCCGTGGACACTGGCGACCACGGGATTTTTTTCTTCTAGAAGCGTAACCGTAACTATCTTGTCCCAGTAGACCGTGGAAGGCCACGGGATTTTTTCCGCGGCGGCGTAACCGTAACTATCCGATTCCGTAACCGCCGGATATTTTTTCCCGTGGCTGCGTGGCCGCGAAAACCCTGTCCCCGTGGACAAAGTAACCGCCGGAAAGTTCTCCTGTGGCAGCGTGGCCGCGCAAATAAATATCCCCGTGGTGGACCGCGGCCCAGTAACGGCCGAAAAGTGGCTACGTGGCTAATTCAGCACCTTGTAACCGCCCGGCGGCCTGGAAGGTATAAAACCCGGTGCACGACCACGGGGCTCTCACCTCGCTCTCACTAGCACCTGATATCTAACTCTCTCTCTCTCTCAGCTATGGCCGACCAGTCCACTTTGGTGACGTACAAAGTCCCAGAGCTTTATGAACTCCGTCAGAAAACTGATCCCTTCGGTGACTTCTCTGAGTACAATGTCTTGTGCGTGGGGGAACTCGATGTTGTGGGAGCACTCGCGGCTGAAACCGTGCGAACGGGGATGTGTACGATCACCAAGGTGACAGCTCACGTTATGGAGCGCTATGCGAGCATGGGGGGCTTCGCAACCTCTCTGGACATGCTTTATGCGCATTGCATGCTCGTTTCTCCCACTAATGCCAAGAACAGCAAATGTGTGGCTTCTTATGGGATGACCGTGAGGGACGGGAAAGTGGTCAAAACAAGGCCTTTCGGCTTTGACGCGGTATGGAATCCTTCCCCGGAGCTGATCTTGGTCAACTGGCCCATCAACACGGCTAAGCAGCCCTACACGATTCTCAACGTGGGCATCATCTGGCCTCCGGCGTTCTCCGTGGCCGACATGACCGAGAAGGATCTGCTTCCCTCCGCCCCCGGCGCCCCGAAGACGCGCTTGGAGAAAGCCATTGAGAGATATAACATCCCCCTGAGAGGTCACTGGATGCCTATCACCTCTCGCCTGGTTTCCGCGGACCAGCTCGCTGGACCCACGGAGGAAATTCAGGAAATTCAAAGGAAGAAAGAAGCGGCTTGGGTGGAGATTCAGGATGCTGAGAAACGTGCCTGGCAGGAGCAGTGCCAGAGGATCCGGGAAGACCACATTGCTAGGATGCACGCCGAGATGGCCAAGGCCAATCCTTCCACTGAAATTGTCGTTGCTGGAAAGCAAGTGGATGTATCTCTGGTTCAGTAAATGATCCTTGTGTATTATTTTTATTAATGAAAAACCATTTTCACACAAACTTGAATACCAACAATGAGTCAAACACAATTGCATGCCAAGTGGCAAAATACTTCAAGTAGTATTTCCGGACGGGTCCGTACACTATCCGTAAGTCGTAACTGAAACCCTGTTGATAAGCCCATACGGCGTCGCGTCGTTGGTAACCGAATTCCCTTGGATAAGGCCGTACAGCGCCGCGCCACTCGTAACCGAAATCCAGTGGATAAGTAACCGAAACTCTGTGTCCCCGTGGACAGCCGCTCCCGAGAGGTACAAAGACTCCAAGTTTGCGACTTGTTTCCCATCTCGCTCTCGTTTTCTCTCGCGCAATCCCTCTTGCACTCTCATCCATCCATGGCTCCCGCTACCAGGTCCTCTGTTCGCCTCAACAACACCCCGCTGTTCCCTCTCTCCTTGGCAGCCATATCCAAGCGAAAGAAGCACGCCTGCAAGAAGCCTGTCCTCGTGGAGCACAGCGACGAGTCGAACCCCGTCAAGGACTCCGCTTTCGACTTGGTGAGGCCGCGTATCTGCGACACCTGTTTCCACATGCCGACGGACTTTTTCTACCTCTTCAAAAACGACCAAAGCTCCGTCGAGTGCAAGTGCGATGGCTGCGTCAAGGCCATCCCTCAAATCGCCGACTTCGTGCACAAGTACTCGGATTCGCTCATGCGCTACCGAGTCCCTGAGCAAGATACGCCACCTCGCCGCTCCTATTCGTGCGTGGAGTGCATGTCGTACGTCACTGGAGCTGCCTTCGTCCACGATACGCCTGCAACGCAGCATATGCGCAACAAGACCACTCTGTGCGAGCCCTGCTACCAAAAGAAGGTCGTGATCGCAATTCGCAAGTTGAAGGTGGCCGACAACGAAGTCAGAACAGAAAAGGAGAACGAGCTCGTGCAGAGTTTCGTGAGGGACTGGAAGATGGACACGCAGGTCGGGGAGCAAGGGACTTCTCTCTACCTGCAGAACTCGAACGTGGCGAGCTGTTGGCCCCCGAAGGAGTGCTCCACCTGCACGGTGAGGTTCTTGCACGACGTCATGTCTGCCTATATTGTCCCGGACCAGTTCTCGGACCAGATCCGCGTCCGCTGCCACAATTGCGCAAGGAACGCGCCCTTCAAGGCGAAGATCCTCTTGGAGGGGTACAGCCAAGACAACGGCATGAAGAAGCTCCTGGAAAAACCAAAAGACCAGAGGGACGAGTTTGTCCCCTTTGGAGTCAACTTGCAGCCCATGAACAGAGCCGAGGAGAAGCAGTTCCTCCGCGGCGTGCTTGACCTTCTCGTGACTGAGGGAAAACCACTGCTTTTTGGGCGCAAGTGATGCAGTATAGGAAACACGATTGAGTGATATTATTTATTTTTATAATGAAAAGACAATGATCATTGTGTCCATCATCAAAGCACTACTGCTGTACTATCTCATACTCGCGAACATAGCCTTAGCATACGACCACCTGTATTCGGGGCACACGCGCGAATCGTACGAAAACTACCCCTTATCTAAACGTATTAAGCTTGCATTGTTCACGCCCGTATTTATTCCGGCCATGGTCCTATTCGGGGGGCCTTGGAGGCGCTAACCCCCCACCCGCTGGGAGACCACGGGACTTAGCCGATTTTCACAAGTCGCACAACCCGGGAAAACGGGTCACTTTCGCGGAGCGTAGTAAGGGCCCGAAGATGTTTTGCCACGGGAATCCCGCGGTAGGTGCCTTACTACAAAAACCTAAAGTGACCCCCTTTTGGAGGGATGACAGGCATGCACAACAACATGGCATTCCTCGTGGTAAAGCATGGAAATAAACACATGTAATGATATTTATTAATGAAACAATTCTTTATTCCAGATTATATTGCATGAATGGACTCTGTCACGTGTATTGGTGCTGCCACCACCAAGAAAAAGCCAGCATGGCTGTGCTGGTGCTGCCACACTACCATAGCTGTCTAGTGTTCATCTCCCTCATCATTATCCTCCTGCTCCTCCTCATCATCATCATCACCGTCATTGTGCCCATCCTTGGCATCCACGTCCTTAGGATCATCGTCCTTGGGATCATCGTCCAACGGGATTGCATTGTCCTCGTTGACACCCTCGATGGCTAGCTTCACAGAGGCCTGCCACGCCTCCTTCTCGGCACGGAGTGCTTCCAGCTCGGCCATGATCTCTTGCTGCTTCCTCTCGCTAGCCTTGAGCTTCATGCCGATGGCCATCGCAGCCTGATGGGGATCCTGAAAAGGACCTGGGTTGGCCTGGGGCTTCTCACGCAGGTTGCTGGGAAAGGTTGGAGGGGTTCGATCCTCGGTCTTGGCGCGCTTGGGTTCGGGCTCGTGAGAACGTTCCCTGGCTTCGTTAGACCCCCGCGCCTGGCCCAGCTTCTTCTTGAGGACCGTCTGCCATGCCGATCTGACAGCGACGTGGTTGGTGTGGAATTTCTTGGAAACGTCCTTGCTGTGCGTCCCAATGAAATTGTTGGCGAATTTGTGGACGAGCTCATCGCATCCTGGCTCGAAGTTGGAGATAGGCAGCCAGTCGTTCTGCTTGAGCGGCTTCCCCAAACGGTTGGCTTCCTCGTGATCCTCATCCGTGTAAAACCAGTCTACAAGGAGAAAGACTGTCTTGTTCACCATCTTGGCGTCGACGATACGGGACACGTCGAAATGTTCGCACGTTTCTTCTTTCCCCTCGTCGTCGCCCTGATTCTGAGAACCCCTGGCACGTTTCTGGTTCCATGCATCCACCCTATCACTCCTCTGCATTTCGTTCGCCTGCTTTTCTTTTGCCCTAAATTCGTCATCGAGACGCTTGCCCAGAAGCGTGAAAATCGTCTCGTAAGACGCTCTATTAACGAGCTGAGCAAGATTGTCTTTCATCCTTGGCTATGGAGTTTAATTCATCCCACCCATTCTTATTAAATTCCTTTGCATGGCGGCTAGGGGCCGAGCATGCATTATGCAAGGGCCAATTGGCCCAGTGCCTAGCGCCGCTCCGTGGGTACTTTGACAGTAATTAGCATTCGTCAAGTGCGCGTACTTTGTCAGTAATTAAAATTGCACAAGTCCCGAGCACCGTGTCATACGCCCTTACTTCTGTCGTACGCAGTACCGGCGCGGCGTTAGGCGTGTTTCTGTGCAAAGTCCCGAATTTTCACCAAGTCCTGGGCACTAAGGGGGCCGTGCTAGTAAGTGTAGCTCCTAAACGGCTAAGTCTTTTTGAATTCTGTCACTTGCACCCTGTTTTGTATGCTTAGTATATGCTACGTACCTATTGCATTTGTTAATTGGCCTATTTATAATGCATGAGATGTGAGGACTCTTTGTTTACGTAAACGCTTTTATTAGAAAATAAAATACAGTAATCATTTCAACACTCCTTTTCTCAATGTAGGAGTGGAAGTACTTATTTGTACATCGCATGCGCCTTCCTCCGTTCATGGCTTGGCTTCAAAAGGCTGCACTCCCTGCAGCTGACATAGCCATTGGCCAGTTGGTTCTTCCACACGTCTAACTCCCACTTGCACAGTTCCTCCATCTTCTGCATCCGGGGGGGCGGTGGTGAGGAGCCACGCTTGTCTCGAGGGCCTTGCGCACCGCCTCCTTCATGCGATTGATGAGCTCGAGCCCGTGCTCTTCTGCCGTGCGTTCCTTCTCGAGATCCGGCACGGACTTGATGTACTCGTGAGCGACAAGGTCAGCGTCGTGTCCGAAGACGATGACAGCCCAGAACATCTTGTCAAACACATTCTGGGCAAGGCACGCCAGATGCTTCCTGTAGCAGTGAGCCTCGGCGACCCACCTCTTCGCTTGACGGAGAAAGATATAGGGCTTCTTGCCAATCAGCAACCGCTTGCACATCTTGAGATCGCATGAAGTCATGTGGCGCAGCTCGCCAGGGTTCCTTCGGCGTCTGCGGGAGCGCATCTGAATCTCCTTCTCAATGGCCTTCAGCAGCTCAGTGGCTTCGATCGTCTTTTCCTCTTTCACCTTCTCAAACTGGACCTGCGTGGCCTTGTTGATTCCACACAGTTTGGGCCACGAGAGCTCCACGAGGCGGTGCACGATTTCTGCAGGCAGGCTGTCGAAGGTGGCAGCCATAGCTGGTTTCGCGGAGTCAGCCATAGCTGTTTTCGTGGTAGTGGTGGATGGAGAGGAGGATAGCTGCGAGAGTTGTTGCGTCTCGCGACTTAATAGACGAAGGGATATCCACATCTGCCACGGGATTGGTCCGCGCCCTGTGGATAAGCGCGACGCGCGCGTCCTGTGGATAAGCGCGGCGCGAATACGGAACGGCGCGGCGCGAGTACGGACCGGTGCACGTCCACGGGATTCTGCCACGTGGCACGTGCCATTTCCCGTGGTGACGGCGCCAGAAGTATAAATCTAAAACCGCGCTAAATTCAAATTTTTGCCAAGTCTCAACGGCTAAGTATTATTAAATTTGGACACTTGGGACGTGTGCAATTGTTAATTTTACTTTGATTGCAAGCATGGAAAATAAGACATGATGTTCGTGTGAATTGTTTTCATTAAAAATATAATTACTCTTTAATTGTACACAAGTCCACGGGACTAGAGAGATTCTCTGAACTATTTACAGGGCACGCGGGGCGGCCAGTTGGTTCATGACAGCTGCATAGCAGGACTCTGCGGAGTCGTAGCGGAAAAACGGGAAGGACAGGTCGTGCTTGGAGTCCTTGCCCTCGCAGATGGGGCAGGAGACACTCTTGGTGCCAGCCTCCCGCAGAGTGTCGAGGACGCACTCGCTGCAGACGACGTCGTTGTCGATGCTGTGGCCGTTGGCGGTGAAGAGGTAGTGCGCCTTCTTGTTGCACACCTTGCAGGTCTTGGAGGGCACGTCCAACTGGTGGTTGCAGCCCATCTGCTTGCTGGCAGCCTTGACGCCGCAGAACTTGTTCTTCAGATGCTCGAACTCCTTGGCGCCGGGAGTGACGGTGCTGTTGAGGTTGGACTCGGACATCGTGAAAGAGACGAAGCTGAGGTAGGAGACATAGTTGCGCTTCTCGCACTCCCACTTGATCCTGGAGACCTCCTTGGTGAAGTCGCTCTTGAAGTTCTCGATGTCGACCTTGGGCTTCTTGACGGCGTCGTTGAACAGCCCGCAAGACCTCAGGTAGTCGTTTGTGTCCTCCTGCTTCCTCTTGTAGCCACCGCGAAGAAAGGGCTGGTCGCGCTCCTCGACCTTGACGTTGACCTTGCCAGGGTCGGTGGGGCCGGTGAGAGCAAAGTTCGGCTCAGAGACGGTGTAGGTGCCTGACGTGGGCCACTTGATGAACTCGGCGGTGTCCTCCATATCCGGGTAGATCTGGAGCAGCTCGGGGAACCTCTTCTTCGTCCGCTCGTGCTCGAACGCGAACTGCTCGAATGCGGGGTCCCAGCAGCTGATGCAGTGCTCGGCCTTGCCGTTGCAGTCGATCTTGAGGAGATCCACACGAGTCGGCTTCTTGCACTTGGCGCAGTCCTTCGTGGGGATGCTCTTCAGCATGTTGTTCTGCTGAAGGTACTCGCACGAGTCGCAGAAATGGCCGTCGCAGGGGGAAAAGCTGTGATTGTTGCGCATCTTGTAATCCTCGTCAAACTCGCAGAAGTGCTTGAGAGACCTCATCTTGTCGCAGCCGACGCAGCGAATGCGCTTCTTGTTCATCATGATGTTGCTCGTCTCGTAGTGATCCATCATGTCGTTCAAAACGCTGCGAGAAGCCTCAGGAAGGTGGACTTCGCATGCATGCTCGCCGGTGACTGGGTGGAAAAGAATGTTGAAGTGGCGAGTTTTCTTGACTTTGGGAGCACTGTGCGGCCCACGCTGGCGAGGAGCAGAGATGGCGGAGGAGGTAGCCATTGGAGCTGGTTGGTTTTGGTTGCTGAGAGAGCTGGGTGGATGCGAGTGGGATGCGAGGCGAGGTGGTGCAAGTCCTGCATTTATACCCACGGGGCTGCAATTCCCGTGGTCTCGAAGAATTCAGCAGATCGACGGCTCGTGGCGAGCCACGAGGTTTGTAACGGGAAACGGTATGACGGTTACGAGGAAAAATTTCCCGTGGCCATACATTTTGAGCGTTATTTTGCCACGGGATTTGTGACGTAAAAAATCTTTCCCGTGGCAAAAATATCCGACAGTTACTTTGCCGCGGGACCGGAATCGGATTTTTTTCTGTCCCCGTGGACGGATATTTCTGACCGTTACGCTGCCACGGGACTTGTAACGTAAAAAAACGCGTCCCGTGGATAAGGTTTCGGCGCATAAACGACGAGCGCGCTTCCACGTAGCCAGATTGCCCGTGCAAGACCACGTAGATAGCCTGCCAGCCACGGGACTGTCTCGTCAACCAAGGCCTGCGCAGGTATAAAGACCAGACTTCCTCGTCTCCTCGCCACTCGCTCACCTCACATCAGCTCAGCACACCAAAACTCTCTCACTGGATATGGCTTCCCGCCCCAGATACGCAGCTAGCTACAACTTTGGCCGTGGTGTTACTGGAGCTAGTGGAAGTGGCAGGGGAAAGCGACGTGCTGCGAGGAACACGACTACTGGAGAAGCAGGTTTGTGACGAGCCTTTGTTTTTTTGCACCCAAAAGCGCTTTTTCTTGTCGTTTCCGCCTTTTGGTACTCATTTCTTGTTATGTTTTCTTGCCCCCACACACCCGTGCATGCAGAACTGACCGCTGAACAACGGCAGCTTCACAGGGCTAACAAGCCTGTGCCCGTGCACGATCATCACGGGGACTTCGACACAAGAAACAACGTGTTTCCCTATCTGGAGAACACTTTCAAGGTGGCGAAACTCGTCCTGGACTTGAGCAAGATCGAATGCGCCATTTGCGCGGAGGAGAGAGACAAGTATGTCACTCTCATGCTGGAGAACGAGCCCGCGCACGCATGCTCCATCATCATCTGCGACACCTGTGCCACTACCAAGCTTCACACGTTCAGAAACCAGTGCCCGCAGTGCCGCAAGCCGCTGAGCTCGTCTGGGCAGCTGTTCGTCCCCAACCCGCAGCTCAACAGCCTGGCGTCGAGGACGCAATACCGGGCCTGCGAACACCCCGGCTGCTTTACGATCATCCCAAGCAACATGATGGCGGCGCACGAGGAGGAGTGCGAGTACAACGTCTACACCTGTGGCAACACCGTCTCGTTCCGCCTGCTGGACAACGAGACGCTTTCTTCCAAGATGTGCTGCGGCTATGAGGGCAAGAAACGCGCCGTCGAGGAGCACATGGAGACTTGCCCGGAGGCTGAGTCTGCGAAGAAGCTTAGCGCCATGATGGGCGTGTTTGACAAGGTGGAGGCGCTCTCAGCTGCAATGGAGCGCGACAGCCCAGACGTCTTCAAGCGCATGGCTCAGTTGTTTGGGGTGACCACGGAGAAGGCCAGGCGCATCCTTGCCAGCCTGCCTGGAGCGAGTGGTGCCGGCCCTTCTTCCCAGCGTGCTCCTCGTCCAGGGGAAGCAGTGGACACAGCAATCTCCGTCGACGCCCCCACTGACCCAATCAGTGATCTCGTGGACGCCATAGACGCTGACGTTGCTGCACAGGGCGTCGACGACGAGGCTGCAGACCCCACCTGGACTCCGGCTGGCAACCAGGACGACTGAACAGTTACAGCTGACAGCATTGGATGTCAAAAACCCCTCTAGTTTAGAGACAAGGGCCATAGTTAGAAACCAGCCCATCCACGGGGTTTAGGTGACAGGCAGTAGAAGAAACATCCCCACACACTGGGGACTTGGACAGGAAAGATGTGGATGTTTGTAATAAAGATGTGGATGTTTGCAAAACCAGTTTGAAAAAATATCTAAGCTGCACATTAGTATAAGTATGGTAAGTTTCCAGCAGGCCACGTGGCAGCCACAAAGCCCGATCCCCGTGGTAGCCTGCGCAGTACGGATCCCGTAGGAATCCACGAGATATTTTCGAGATATTTCCGAGATATTTTAGATATTTTCAGATATTTTGAAAATATCCCAGGGACCCCGTGGACTCCCAGGGGAATCGTAACCGAAAATCGGACTCGCGGCCGGCGATCGGAGGAGCCACCACGGGAAAATCCCGTTTTTTTTTCGGGTGTGCCTCAGAACGTCAGAACGTTCTGAGGCACACCCGAAAAAAAAACGGGATTTTCCCGTGGTGGCTCCTCCGATCGCCGGCCGCGAGTCCGATTTTCGGTTACGATTCCCCTGGGAGTCCACGGGGTCCCTGGGATATTTTCAAAATATCTGAAAATATCTAAAATATCTCGGAAATATCTCGAAAATATCTCGTGGATTCCTACGGGATCCGTACTGCGCAGGCTACCACGGGGATCGGGCTTTGTGGCTGCCACGTGGCCTGCTGGAAACTTACCATACTTATACTAATGTGCAGCTTAGATATTTTTTCAAACTGGTTTTGCAAACATCCACATCTTTATTACAAACATCCACATCTTTCCTGTCCAAGTCCCCAGTGTGTGGGGATGTTTCTTCTACTGCCTGTCACCTAAACCCCGTGGATGGGCTGGTTTCTAACTATGGCCCTTGTCTCTAAACTAGAGGGGTTTTTGACATCCAATGCTGTCAGCTGTAACTGTTCAGTCGTCCTGGTTGCCAGCCGGAGTCCAGGTGGGGTCTGCAGCCTCGTCGTCGACGCCCTGTGCAGCAACGTCAGCGTCTATGGCGTCCACGAGATCACTGATTGGGTCAGTGGGGGCGTCGACGGAGATTGCTGTGTCCACTGCTTCCCCTGGACGAGGAGCACGCTGGGAAGAAGGGCCGGCACCACTCGCTCCAGGCAGGCTGGCAAGGATGCGCCTGGCCTTCTCCGTGGTCACCCCAAACAACTGAGCCATGCGCTTGAAGACGTCTGGGCTGTCGCGCTCCATTGCAGCTGAGAGCGCCTCCACCTTGTCAAACACGCCCATCATGGCGCTAAGCTTCTTCGCAGACTCAGCCTCCGGGCAAGTCTCCATGTGCTCCTCGACGGCGCGTTTCTTGCCCTCATAGCCGCAGCACATCTTGGAAGAAAGCGTCTCGTTGTCCAGCAGGCGGAACGAGACGGTGTTGCCACAGGTGTAGACGTTGTACTCGCACTCCTCCTCGTGCGCCGCCATCATGTTGCTTGGGATGATCGTAAAGCAGCCGGGGTGTTCGCAGGCCCGGTATTGCGTCCTCGACGCCAGGCTGTTGAGCTGCGGGTTGGGGACGAACAGCTGCCCAGACGAGCTCAGCGGCTTGCGGCACTGCGGGCACTGGTTTCTGAACGTGTGAAGCTTGGTAGTGGCACAGGTGTCGCAGATGATGATGGAGCATGCGTGCGCGGGCTCGTTCTCCAGCATGAGAGTGACATACTTGTCTCTCTCCTCCGCGCAAATGGCGCATTCGATCTTGCTCAAGTCCAGGACGAGTTTCGCCACCTTGAAAGTGTTCTCCAGATAGGGAAACACGTTGTTTCTTGTGTCGAAGTCCCCGTGATGATCGTGCACGGGCACAGGCTTGTTAGCCCTGTGAAGCTGCCGTTGTTCAGCGGTCAGTTCTGCATGCACGGGTGTGTGGGGGCAAGAAAACATAACAAGAAATGAGTACCAAAAGGCGGAAACGACAAGAAAAAGCGCTTTTGGGTGCAAAAAAACAAAGGCTCGTCACAAACCTGCTTCTCCAGTAGTCGTGTTCCTCGCAGCACGTCGCTTTCCCCTGCCACTTCCACTAGCTCCAGTAACACCACGGCCAAAGTTGTAGCTAGCTGCGTATCTGGGGCGGGAAGCCATATCCAGTGAGAGAGTTTTGGTGTGCTGAGCTGATGTGAGGTGAGCGAGTGGCGAGGAGACGAGGAAGTCTGGTCTTTATACCTGCGCAGGCCTTGGTTGACGAGACAGTCCCGTGGCTGGCAGGCTATCTACGTGGTCTTGCACGGGCAATCTGGCTACGTGGAAGCGCGCTCGTCGTTTATGCGCCGAAACCTTATCCACGGGACGCGTTTTTTTACGTTACAAGTCCCGTGGCAGCGTAACGGTCAGAAATATCCGTCCACGGGGACAGAAAAAAATCCGATTCCGGTCCCGCGGCAAAGTAACTGTCGGATATTTTTGCCACGGGAAAGATTTTTTACGTCACAAATCCCGTGGCAAAATAACGCTCAAAATGTATGGCCACGGGAAATTTTTCCTCGTAACCGTCATACCGTTTCCCGTTACAAACCTCGTGGCTCGCCACGAGCCGTCGATCTGCTGAATTCTTCGAGACCACGGGAATTGCAGCCCCGTGGGTATAAATGCAGGACTTGCACCACCTCGCCTCGCATCCCACTCGCATCCACCCAGCTCTCTCAGCAACCAAAACCAACCAGCTCCAATGGCTACCTCCTCCGCCATCTCTGCTCCTCGCCAGCGTGGGCCGCACAGTGCTCCCAAAGTCAAGAAAACTCGCCACTTCAACATTCTTTTCCACCCAGTCACCGGCGAGCATGCATGCGAAGTCCACCTTCCTGAGGCTTCTCGCAGCGTTTTGAACGACATGATGGATCACTACGAGACGAGCAACATCATGATGAACAAGAAGCGCATTCGCTGCGTCGGCTGCGACAAGATGAGGTCTCTCAAGCACTTCTGCGAGTTTGACGAGGATTACAAGATGCGCAACAATCACAGCTTTTCCCCCTGCGACGGCCATTTCTGCGACTCGTGCGAGTACCTTCAGCAGAACAACATGCTGAAGAGCATCCCCACGAAGGACTGCGCCAAGTGCAAGAAGCCGACTCGTGTGGATCTCCTCAAGATCGACTGCAACGGCAAGGCCGAGCACTGCATCAGCTGCTGGGACCCCGCATTCGAGCAGTTCGCGTTCGAGCACGAGCGGACGAAGAAGAGGTTCCCCGAGCTGCTCCAGATCTACCCGGATATGGAGGACACCGCCGAGTTCATCAAGTGGCCCACGTCAGGCACCTACACCGTCTCTGAGCCGAACTTTGCTCTCACCGGCCCCACCGACCCTGGCAAGGTCAACGTCAAGGTCGAGGAGCGCGACCAGCCCTTTCTTCGCGGTGGCTACAAGAGGAAGCAGGAGGACACAAACGACTACCTGAGGTCTTGCGGGCTGTTCAACGACGCCGTCAAGAAGCCCAAGGTCGACATCGAGAACTTCAAGAGCGACTTCACCAAGGAGGTCTCCAGGATCAAGTGGGAGTGCGAGAAGCGCAACTATGTCTCCTACCTCAGCTTCGTCTCTTTCACGATGTCCGAGTCCAACCTCAACAGCACCGTCACTCCCGGCGCCAAGGAGTTCGAGCATCTGAAGAACAAGTTCTGCGGCGTCAAGGCTGCCAGCAAGCAGATGGGCTGCAACCACCAGTTGGACGTGCCCTCCAAGACCTGCAAGGTGTGCAACAAGAAGGCGCACTACCTCTTCACCGCCAACGGCCACAGCATCGACAACGACGTCGTCTGCAGCGAGTGCGTCCTCGACACTCTGCGGGAGGCTGGCACCAAGAGTGTCTCCTGCCCCATCTGCGAGGGCAAGGACTCCAAGCACGACCTGTCCTTCCCGTTTTTCCGCTACGACTCCGCAGAGTCCTGCTATGCAGCTGTCATGAACCAACTGGCCGCCCCGCGTGCCCTGTAAATAGTTCAGAGAATCTCTCTAGTCCCGTGGACTTGTGTACAATTAAAGAGTAATTATATTTTTAATGAAAACAATTCACACGAACATCATGTCTTATTTTCCATGCTTGCAATCAAAGTAAAATTAACAATTGCACACGTCCCAAGTGTCCAAATTTAATAATACTTAGCCGTTGAGACTTGGCAAAAATTTGAATTTAGCGCGGTTTTAGATTTATACTTCTGGCGCCGTCACCACGGGAAATGGCACGTGCCACGTGGCAGAATCCCGTGGACGTGCACCGGTCCGTACTCGCGCCGCGCCGTTCCGTATTCGCGCCGCGCTTATCCACAGGACGCGCGCGTCGCGCTTATCCACAGGGCGCGGACCAATCCCGTGGCAGATGTGGATATCCCTTCGTCTATTAAGTCGCGAGACGCAACAACTCTCGCAGCTATCCTCCTCTCCATCCACCACTACCACGAAAACAGCTATGGCTGACTCCGCGAAACCAGCTATGGCTGCCACCTTCGACAGCCTGCCTGCAGAAATCGTGCACCGCCTCGTGGAGCTCTCGTGGCCCAAACTGTGTGGAATCAACAAGGCCACGCAGGTCCAGTTTGAGAAGGTGAAAGAGGAAAAGACGATCGAAGCCACTGAGCTGCTGAAGGCCATTGAGAAGGAGATTCAGATGCGCTCCCGCAGACGCCGAAGGAACCCTGGCGAGCTGCGCCACATGACTTCATGCGATCTCAAGATGTGCAAGCGGTTGCTGATTGGCAAGAAGCCCTATATCTTTCTCCGTCAAGCGAAGAGGTGGGTCGCCGAGGCTCACTGCTACAGGAAGCATCTGGCGTGCCTTGCCCAGAATGTGTTTGACAAGATGTTCTGGGCTGTCATCGTCTTCGGACACGACGCTGACCTTGTCGCTCACGAGTACATCAAGTCCGTGCCGGATCTCGAGAAGGAACGCACGGCAGAAGAGCACGGGCTCGAGCTCATCAATCGCATGAAGGAGGCGGTGCGCAAGGCCCTCGAGACAAGCGTGGCTCCTCACCACCGCCCCCCCGGATGCAGAAGATGGAGGAACTGTGCAAGTGGGAGTTAGACGTGTGGAAGAACCAACTGGCCAATGGCTATGTCAGCTGCAGGGAGTGCAGCCTTTTGAAGCCAAGCCATGAACGGAGGAAGGCGCATGCGATGTACAAATAAGTACTTCCACTCCTACATTGAGAAAAGGAGTGTTGAAATGATTACTGTATTTTATTTTCTAATAAAAGCGTTTACGTAAACAAAGAGTCCTCACATCTCATGCATTATAAATAGGCCAATTAACAAATGCAATAGGTACGTAGCATATACTAAGCATACAAAACAGGGTGCAAGTGACAGAATTCAAAAAGACTTAGCCGTTTAGGAGCTACACTTACTAGCACGGCCCCCTTAGTGCCCAGGACTTGGTGAAAATTCGGGACTTTGCACAGAAACACGCCTAACGCCGCGCCGGTACTGCGTACGACAGAAGTAAGGGCGTATGACACGGTGCTCGGGACTTGTGCAATTTTAATTACTGACAAAGTACGCGCACTTGACGAATGCTAATTACTGTCAAAGTACCCACGGAGCGGCGCTAGGCACTGGGCCAATTGGCCCTTGCATAATGCATGCTCGGCCCCTAGCCGCCATGCAAAGGAATTTAATAAGAATGGGTGGGATGAATTAAACTCCATAGCCAAGGATGAAAGACAATCTTGCTCAGCTCGTTAATAGAGCGTCTTACGAGACGATTTTCACGCTTCTGGGCAAGCGTCTCGATGACGAATTTAGGGCAAAAGAAAAGCAGGCGAACGAAATGCAGAGGAGTGATAGGGTGGATGCATGGAACCAGAAACGTGCCAGGGGTTCTCAGAATCAGGGCGACGACGAGGGGAAAGAAGAAACGTGCGAACATTTCGACGTGTCCCGTATCGTCGACGCCAAGATGGTGAACAAGACAGTCTTTCTCCTTGTAGACTGGTTTTACACGGATGAGGATCACGAGGAAGCCAACCGTTTGGGGAAGCCGCTCAAGCAGAACGACTGGCTGCCTATCTCCAACTTCGAGCCAGGATGCGATGAGCTCGTCCACAAATTCGCCAACAATTTCATTGGGACGCACAGCAAGGACGTTTCCAAGAAATTCCACACCAACCACGTCGCTGTCAGATCGGCATGGCAGACGGTCCTCAAGAAGAAGCTGGGCCAGGCGCGGGGGTCTAACGAAGCCAGGGAACGTTCTCACGAGCCCGAACCCAAGCGCGCCAAGACCGAGGATCGAACCCCTCCAACCTTTCCCAGCAACCTGCGTGAGAAGCCCCAGGCCAACCCAGGTCCTTTTCAGGATCCCCATCAGGCTGCGATGGCCATCGGCATGAAGCTCAAGGCTAGCGAGAGGAAGCAGCAAGAGATCATGGCCGAGCTGGAAGCACTCCGTGCCGAGAAGGAGGCGTGGCAGGCCTCTGTGAAGCTAGCCATCGAGGGTGTCAACGAGGACAATGCAATCCCGTTGGACGATGATCCCAAGGACGATGATCCTAAGGACGTGGATGCCAAGGATGGGCACAATGACGGTGATGATGATGATGAGGAGGAGCAGGAGGATAATGATGAGGGAGATGAACACTAGACAGCTATGGTAGTGTGGCAGCACCAGCACAGCCATGCTGGCTTTTTCTTGGTGGTGGCAGCACCAATACACGTGACAGAGTCCATTCATGCAATATAATCTGGAATAAAGAATTGTTTCATTAATAAATATCATTACATGTGTTTATTTCCATGCTTTACCACGAGGAATGCCATGTTGTTGTGCATGCCTGTCATCCCTCCAAAAGGGGGTCACTTTAGGTTTTTGTAGTTTTGCGGTAAGATAACATTAGCCCTGCGCGATGCGTACTGCCCAACCACTCCATGAAAGGGTGGACTTTCTTGTGCGCCTGGGCACGAATAAATGCCCGTTATGGTACGTTCTTGTGTTAAACGTCTTAAGCTTGCGTTTTCCTGCTTTCTTACCTCGTTGAGCGTAAGCTTTTTGCCTTCTTTCCGGCCAGATGCAGCCAGAAAGTTGCGGGTCCTGGCGCTGCATCGCTGGATTCCTGGGTGTCTTTTAGCTAGTTAATCGTCTGTGACGTGGCTGGCTTTCTGCAGCGCGTGGCCCGCAACCTGTCGGGAAGGTGTAATGCTTTTATTTCCATGCTTCTCTGAAATTTCTTTTGCTTTATAGACAGTTGTGTTCGAGGAAATTCACGCGGTCTTCCTAAGCAGCGGCATCATTTTCCCCAGACACTGACGAGCTGGCACCTGTCTCCTAAAGAGAGCGGCTCGTGCTTGTTAGAAAGGAGGCAGTGTGCATTTTGCGGGACACAATGCTTTGGTGGCACATGCGTCAGGTAGGCTGTTCCAATGGTCTCTTCACCTTTCCCACTGAGTAAATGTTAGCATTTGTCATGCTAACCAGAGCAGCTAGCCACAGGTTGGCTGGATAAAAAGTCAGCTTATTTTCTCTTTATATACTGCGTGTGTGGTCCTCCACGTGTCCGGCTTGTTGGGCATTTTGGAAGAGGGTTTATAATGTGTTGTTGGGTGGAACAACTTGGTTGTTGGCACAAAATCACACATTATTAGCCTGAGATAGGCATGACATATGCTGCTCAGGCGTGTCGTCCTACCAGCCTTGTTGTTAAGGGTAGACTCACAAGGCTGGCTGTGCCGATGGAGGGGTGGGGCGTGCTAGCCCCCCCCACACCCACGCATGCATGCTAGCCCACCCCCACACCCACGCATGCATGCTAGCCCCGGCCCCGGCCCCCCCACACCCACGCATGCATGCTAGCCCCCCCCACACCCACGCATGCATGCTAGCCCACACTCACACCCACGCATGCATGCTAGCCCACCCCCACACCCACGCATGCATGCTAGCCCCCCCACACACCCACGCATGCATGCCAGCCCCCCACACACCCACGCATGCATGACCGCCCCCCCCACACCCACGCATGCATGCTAGCCCACCCCCACACCCACGCATGCATGCTAGCCCCCCACACACCCACGCATGGATGCCAGCCCCCACACACACCCACGCATGCATGACAGCCCCCCCACACCCACGCATGCATGCTAGCCCCCCACACACACCCACGCATGCATGCCAGCCCCCATACACACCCACGCATGCATGCCAGCCCCCCCCCACACTTACGCATGCATGCTAGCCCCCCACACACACCCACGCATGCATGCCAGCCCCCCCCACACCCACGCATGCATGCCAGCCCCCCCCACACTTACGCATGCATGCTAGCCCCCCACACACACCCACGCATGCATGCCAGCCCCCCCCACACCCACGCATGCAGGCTAGCCCAACCCCACACCCACGCATGCATGCCAGCCCACCCCCACACCCACACGTGCATGCCAGCCCACCCCCACACCCACGCATGCATGCCAGCCCACCCCCACCCACGCGTGCATGCCAGCCCACCCCTAGCTTGAGCGTGCTTGTAAAGTTTTTGCATGGTTTATTAAAATGAGTGGAATATGTATTTATTGCATTAAATGTTAATTTTATTGATCATGAATGAAAATGGTCAACATTGCCGAAGTGCCCCTAAATTGCTCAATATTGTGTGCTCAAGAATTCAATGAGGATTGTCATCATGGAAACCCGCACAAATTCACGATTCCGGGCATGCATGTGAAAGTATCAAGAACAATTTTCAATTAAGAATGGTATCTCATTGTTCCATGAATCAATATGACTCCATGTACGTAGACAAGCCATGATGACCCCATGGGAGCCTGAATCCTCATCATTAAATACATAAATGCCACCCATGTACGTAGACGGGCCATGATGACACCAATGGAGCCTGAATCCTCATCATTAATTACATAAATGCCAACCATGTACATACACGGGCAATGATGACACCATGGGAGCCTGAATCCTCATCATTAATTACATAAATGCCAACCATGTACGTAGGCCAGCCATGATGACACTGTGGGAGCCTGAATCCTCATCATTAATTTCATACATGCCAACAACACGTAGACGGGCCATAATGACACCACGGGAGCCTGAATCCTCATCATTTTTTTTCTGAGACATCCATGTACGTAGGCCAGCCATGATGACACCATGGGAGCCTGAATCCTCATCATTAAATACATACATGCCATCCATGTACGTAGACAGGCCATGACATCTGACACCATGGGAGCCTGAATCCTCATCATTTACTATTCCTTGACATCCATGTACGTAGACGGGCCATGATGACACCATGGGAGCCTGAATCCTCATCATTTTTTTTTCTTTGACATCCATGTACATACGTAGGCCAGCCATGATGACACCAATGGAGCCTGAATCCTCATCATTAATTACATACATAAATGCCATGATCATCAATGACCCCATGGGAGCCTGAATCCTCATCATTAAATACATAAATGCCACGGTCCATGTACGTAGACGGGCCATGATGACACCAATGGAGCCTGAATCCTCATCATTAATTACATAAATGCCAACCATGTACATACACGGGCAATGATGACACCATGGGAGCCTGAATCCTCATCATTAATTACATAAATGCCAACCATGTACGTAGGCCAGCCATGATGACACTATGGGAGCCTGAATCCTCATCATTAATTTCATACATGCCAACAACACGTAGACGGGCCATAATGACACCACGGGAGCCTGAATCCTCATCATTTTTTTTTCTTTGACATCCATGTACGTAGGCCAGCCATGATGACACCATGGGAGCCTGAATCCTCATCATTTTTTTTCTGAGACATCCATGTACGTAGGCCAGCCATGATGACACCATGGGAGCCTGAATCCTCATCATTAAATACATACATGCCATCCATGTACGTAGACAGGCCATGATGACACCATGGGAGCCTGAATCCTCATCATTTACTATTCCTTGACATCCATGTACGTAGACGGGCCATGATGACACCATGGGAGCCTGAATCCTCATCATTTTTTTTTCTTTGACATCCATGTACATACGTAGGCCAGCCATGATGACACCAATGGAGCCTGAATTCTCATCATTAATTACATACATGCCATCCATGTACGTAGACAGGCCATGACATCTGACACCATGGGAGCCTGAATCCTCATCATTTACTATTCCTTGACATCCATGTACGTAGACGGGCCATGATGACACCATGGGAGCCTGAATCCTCATCATTTTTTTTTCTTTGACATCCATGTACATACGTAGGCCAGCCATGATGACACCAATGGAGCCTGAATCCTCATCATTAATTACATACATAAATGCCAACCATGTACATACACGGGCAATGATGACACCAATGGAGCCTGAATCCTCATCATTAATTACATAAATGCCAACCATGTACATACACGGGCAATGATGACACCATGGGAGCCTGAATCCTCATCATTTTTTTTTTCTTTGACATCCATGTACATACGTAGGCCAGCCATGATGACACCAATGGAGCCTGAATCCTCATCATTAATTACATACATGCCATCCATGTACGTAGACAAGCCATGATGACACCATGGGAGCCTGAATCCTCATCATTAATTACATACATGCCATCCATGTACGTAGACAGGCCATGATGACACCATGGGAGCCTGAATCCTCATCATTTACTATTCCTTGACATCCATGTACGTAGGCCAGCCATGGAGACACCATGGGAGCCTGAATCCTCCTCATTAATTACATAAATGCCAACCATGTACGTAGACAAGCCATGATGACCCCATGGGAGCCTGAATCCTCATCATTAATTACATAAATGCCATCCATGTACGTAGACGGGCCATGATGACACCATGGGAGCCTGAATCCTCCTCATTAATTACATAAATGCCAACCATGTACGTAGACAAGCCATGATGACACCATGGGAGCCTGAATCCTCATCATTTACTATTCCTTGACATCCATGTACGTAGGCCAGCCATGATGACACCAATGGAGCCTGAATCCTCCTCGTTAATTACATAAATGCCAACCATGTACGTAGACAAGCCATGATGACCCCATGGGAGCCTGAATCCTCATCATTTACTATTCCTTGACATCCATGTACGTAGACGGGCCATGATGACACCATGGGAGCCTGAATCCTCATCATTTACTATTCCTTGACATCCATGTACGTAGGCCAGCCATGATGACACCAATGGAGCCTGAATCCTCATCATTAATTACATACATAAATGCCATGATCATCAATGACCCCATGGGAGCCTGAATCCTCATCATTAAATACATAAATGCCACGGTCCATGTACGTAGACGGGCCATGATGACACCAATGGAGCCTGAATCCTCATCATTAATTACATAAATGCCAACCATGTACATACACGGGCAATGATGACACCATGGGAGCCTGAATCCTCATCATTAATTACATAAATGCCAACCATGTACGTAGGCCAGCCATGATGACACTATGGGAGCCTGAATCCTCATCATTAATTTCATACATGCCAACAACACGTAGACGGGCCATAATGACACCACGGGAGCCTGAATCCTCATCATTTTTTTTTCTTTGACATCCATGTACGTAGGCCAGCCATGATGACACCATGGGAGCCTGAATCCTCATCATTTTTTTTCTGAGACATCCATGTACGTAGGCCAGCCATGATGACACCATGGGAGCCTGAATCCTCATCATTAAATACATACATGCCATCCATGTACGTAGACAGGCCATGATGACACCATGGGAGCCTGAATCCTCATCATTTACTATTCCTTGACATCCATGTACGTAGACGGGCCATGATGACACCATGGGAGCCTGAATCCTCATCATTTTTTTTTCTTTGACATCCATGTACATACGTAGGCCAGCCATGATGACACCAATGGAGCCTGAATTCTCATCATTAATTACATACATGCCATCCATGTACGTAGACAGGCCATGACATCTGACACCATGGGAGCCTGAATCCTCATCATTTACTATTCCTTGACATCCATGTACGTAGACGGGCCATGATGACACCATGGGAGCCTGAATCCTCATCATTTTTTTTTCTTTGACATCCATGTACATACGTAGGCCAGCCATGATGACACCAATGGAGCCTGAATCCTCATCATTAATTACATACATAAATGCCAACCATGTACATACACGGGCAATGATGACACCAATGGAGCCTGAATCCTCATCATTAATTACATAAATGCCAACCATGTACATACACGGGCAATGATGACACCATGGGAGCCTGAATCCTCATCATTTTTTTTTTCTTTGACATCCATGTACATACGTAGGCCAGCCATGATGACACCAATGGAGCCTGAATCCTCATCATTAATTACATACATGCCATCCATGTACGTAGACAAGCCATGATGACACCATGGGAGCCTGAATCCTCATCATTAATTACATACATGCCATCCATGTACGTAGACAGGCCATGATGACACCATGGGAGCCTGAATCCTCATCATTTACTATTCCTTGACATCCATGTACGTAGGCCAGCCATGGAGACACCATGGGAGCCTGAATCCTCCTCATTAATTACATAAATGCCAACCATGTACGTAGACAAGCCATGATGACCCCATGGGAGCCTGAATCCTCATCATTAATTACATAAATGCCATCCATGTACGTAGACGGGCCATGATGACACCATGGGAGCCTGAATCCTCCTCATTAATTACATAAATGCCAACCATGTACGTAGACAAGCCATGATGACACCATGGGAGCCTGAATCCTCATCATTTACTATTCCTTGACATCCATGTACGTAGGCCAGCCATGATGACACCAATGGAGCCTGAATCCTCCTCGTTAATTACATAAATGCCAACCATGTACGTAGACAAGCCATGATGACCCCATGGGAGCCTGAATCCTCATCATTTACTATTCCTTGACATCCATGTACGTAGACGGGCCATGATGACACCATGGGAGCCTGAATCCTCATCATTTACTATTCCTTGACATCCATGTACGTAGGCCAGCCATGATGACACCAATGGAGCCTGAATCCTCTTCATTTTCTTAATGAGAGGATTCAGGTTACATAAATGCCAACCATGTAGGTAGACAAGCCATGATGACACCATGGGAGCCTGAATCCTCATCATTAAATACATAAATGCCATCCATGTACGTAGGCCAGCCATGGAGACACCATGGGAGCCTGAATCCTCCTCATTAATTACATAAATGCCAACCATGTACGTAGACAAGCCATGATGACACCATGGGAGCCTGAATCCTCATCATTTACTATTCCTTGACATCCATGTACGTAGGCCAGCCATGATGACACCAATGGAGCCTGAATCCTCCTCGTTAATTACATAAATGCCAACCATGTACGTAGACAAGCCATGATGACCCCATGGGAGCCTGAATCCTCATCATTTACTATTCCTTGACATCCATGTACGTAGACGGGCCATGATGACACCATGGGAGCCTGAATCCTCTTCATTAATTACATAAATGCCAACCATGTACGTAGACGGGCCATGATGACACCATGGGAGCCTGAATCCTCATCATTTTTTTTATGAAACATCCATGTACGTAGGCCAGCCATGATGACACCATGGGAGCCTGAATCCTCATCATTTTTTTTTCTTTGACATCCATGTACGTAGACGGGCCATGATGACACCATGGGAGCCTGAATCCTCATCATTAATTACATACATGCCATCCATGTACGTACACGGGCCATGATGACACCATGGGAGCCTGAATCCTCATCATTTACTATTCCTTGACATCCATGTACGTAGGCCAGCCATGGAGACACCATGGGAGCCTGAATCCTCCTCGTTAATTACATAAATGCCAACCATGTACGTAGACAAGCCATGATGACCCCATGGGAGCCTGAATCCTCATCATTAATTACATAAATGCCATTCATGTACGTAGGCCAGCCATGGAGACACCATGGGAGCCTGAATCCTCATCATTAATTACATACATGCCAACAATGTAGGTAGACAAGCCATGATGACACCATGGGAGCCTGAATCCTCATCATTTATTTTATGAGACATCCATGTACGTAGGCCAGCCATGATGACACCATGGGAGCCTGAATCCTCATCATTTCTTTTTCTTTGACATCCATGTACGTAGGCCAGCCATGATGACACCATGGGAGCCTGAATCCTCCTCATTAATTACATACATGCCATCCATGTACGTACACGGGCCATGATGACACCATGGGAGCCTGAATCCTCCTCATTTACTATTCCTTGACATCCATGTACGTAGGCCAGCCATGGAGACACCATGGGAGCCTGAATCCTCATCATTAATTACATAAATGCCAACCATGTACGTAGACAAGCCATGATGACACCATGGGAGCCTGAATCCTCCTCATTAATTACATAAATGCCAACCATGTACGTAGACAAGCCATGATGACACCATGGGAGCCTGAATCCTCATCATTAATTACATACATGCCATCCATGTACGTAGACAGGCCATGATGACACCATGGGAGCCTGAATCCTCATCATTTACTATTCCTTGACATCCATGTACGTAGGCCAGCCATGGAGACACCATGGGAGCCTGAATCCTCATCATTAAATACATAAATGCCATCCATGTAATTAATGATGAGGATTCAGGCTCCCATGGTGTCATCATGGCCCGTCTACGTACATGGATGTCAAGGAATAGTAAATGATGAGGATTCAGGCTCCCATGGTGTCATCATGGCTTGTCTACGTACATGGTTGGCATTTATGTAATTAACGAGGAGGATTCAGGCTCCCATAATGTCTCCATGGCTGGCCTACGTACATGGATGTCAAGGAATAGTAAATGATGAGGATTCAGGCTCCCATGGTGTCATCATGGCCCGTCTACGTACATGGATGGCATGTATGTAATTAATGATGAGGATTCAGGCTCCCATGGTGTCATCATGGCCCGTCTACGTATATGGATGTCAAAGAAAAAAAAATGACGAGGATTCAGGCTCCCATGGTGTCATCATGGCTGGCCTACGTACATGGATGTCTCATAAAAAAAATGATGAGGATTCAGGCTCCCATGGTGTCATCATGGCCCGTCTACGTACATGGTTGGCATTTATGTAATTAATGATGAGGATTCAGGCTCCCATGGTGTCATCATGGCCTGTCTACGTACATGGATGGCATGTATGTATTTAATGATGAGGATTCAGGCTCCCATGGTGTCATCATGGCTGGCCTACGTACATGGATGTCTCAGAAAAAAAATGTGGAGGATTCAGGCTCCCATGGTGTCATCATGGCTGGCCTACGTACATGGATGTCTCATAAAATAAATGATGAGGATTCAGGCTCCCGTGGTGTCATTATGGCCCGTCTACGTGTTGTTGGCATGTATGAAATTAATGATGAGGATTCAGGCTCCCATAGTGTCATCATGGCTGGCCTACGTACATGGTTGGCATTTATGTATTTAATGATGAGGATTCAGGCTCCCATGGTGTCATCATGGCTTGTCTATGTACATGGTTGGCATTTATGTAATTAATGATGAGGATTCAGGCTCCATTGGTGTCATCATGGCCCGTCTACGTACATGGGTGGCATTTATGTATTTAATGATGAGGATTTAGGCTCCCATGGGGTCATCATGGCTTGTCTACGTACATGGAGTCATATTGATTCATGGAACAATGAGATACCATTCTTAATTGAAAATTGTTCTTGATACTTTCACATGCATGCCCGGAATCGTGAATTTGTGCGGGTTTCCATGATGACAATCCTCATTGAATTCTTGAGCACACAATATTGAGCAATTTAGGGGCACTTCGGCAATGTTGACCATTTTCATTCATGATCAATAAAATTAACATTTAATGCAATAAATACATATTCCACTCATTTTAATAAACCATGCAAAAACTTTACAAGCACGCTCAAGCTAGGGGTGGGCTGGCATGCACGCGTGGGTGTGGGGGTGGGCTGGCATGCATGCGTGGGTGTGGGGGTGGGCTGGCATGCACGTGTGGGTGTGGGGGTGGGCTGGCATGCATGCGTGGGTGTGGGGTTGGGCTAGCCTGCATGCGTGGGTGTGGGGGGGGCTGGCATGCATGCGTGGGTGTGTGTGGGGGGCTAGCATGCATGCGTAAGTGTGGGGGGGGGCTGGCATGCATGCGTGGGTGTGGGGGGGGCTGGCATGCATGCGTGGGTGTGTGTGGGGGGCTAGCATGCATGCGTAAGTGTGGGGGGGGGCTGGCATGCATGCGTGGGTGTGTATGGGGGCTGGCATGCATGCGTGGGTGTGTGTGGGGGGCTAGCATGCATGCGTGGGTGTGTGGGGGGGCTGTCATGCATGCGTGGGTGTGTGTGGGGGCTGGCATCCATGCGTGGGTGTGTGGGGGGGCTAGCATGCATGCGTGGGTGTGGGGGTGGGCTAGCATGCATGCGTGGGTGTGGGGGGGGCGGTCATGCATGCGTGGGTGTGTGGGGGGGCTGGCATGCATGCGTGGGTGTGTGGGGGGGCTAGCATGCATGCGTGGGTGTGGGGGTGGGCTAGCATGCATGCGTGGGTGTGAGTGTGGGCTAGCATGCATGCGTGGGTGTGGGGGGGGCTAGCATGCATGCGTGGGTGTGGGGGGGCCGGGGCCGGGGCTAGCATGCATGCGTGGGTGTGGGGGTGGGCTAGCATGCATGCGTGGGTGTGGGGGGGGGCTAGCACGCCCCACCCCTCCATCGGCACAGCCAGCCTTGTGAGTCTACCCTTAACAACAAGGCTGGTAGGACGACACGCCTGAGCAGCATATGTCATGCCTATCTCAGGCTAATAATGTGTGATTTTGTGCCAACAACCAAGTTGTTCCACCCAACAACACATTATAAACCCTCTTCCAAAATGCCCAACAAGCCGGACACGTGGAGGACCACACACGCAGTATATAAAGAGAAAATAAGCTGACTTTTTATCCAGCCAACCTGTGGCTAGCTGCTCTGGTTAGCATGACAAATGCTAACATTTACTCAGTGGGAAAGGTGAAGAGACCATTGGAACAGCCTACCTGACGCATGTGCCACCAAAGCATTGTGTCCCGCAAAATGCACACTGCCTCCTTTCTAACAAGCACGAGCCGCTCTCTTTAGGAGACAGGTGCCAGCTCGTCAGTGTCTGGGGAAAATGATGCCGCTGCTTAGGAAGACCGCGTGAATTTCCTCGAACACAACTGTCTATAAAGCAAAAGAAATTTCAGAGAAGCATGGAAATAAAAGCATTACACCTTCCCGACAGGTTGTGGGCCACGCGCTGCAGCAAGCCAGCCACGTCACAGACGAACTTGCTTAAAAACATCCAGGAATCCAGCGATGCAGCGCCAGGACCCGCAACTTCATGGCTGCATCTGGCCGGAAAGAAGGCAAAAAGCTTACGCTCAACGAGGTAAGAAAGCAGGAAAGCGCTATCTTAGGACGTTTAATACAAGAACGTACCATAACGGGCATTTATTCGTGCCCAGGCGCACAAGAAAGGCCACCCTTTCATGGAGAGGTCGGGCGCGCATGGCGCAGGCCTAATGTTATCTTACCGCAAAATGACGGGAAAGGTAAAGATAGCAGCGGGAATTTTTACGGCTTTAGAAACATCATTAAACTAGCTTCCATTAGGACCATCAAAACTGGCAACAATCGACAATCACACCTGCAGGCATCAATTATACTTTATTCATCCCGACAGAAATTCAGGCCGGACCCCCCTGCCGATGGTAAAGAAAAAGAGCCCGCGACATTATAGATCGCAACTATCCCACCATAAATTAGAATCAGTAACTAATTTTCTCCAAGAATCGAGCATTTTTTCTGCTTTCCGCGAGCCAGATTTGTCACGTTTCGTCTAAAAGCAGTCGCCATGGCCACTTCCGCAAGGGGTGCGCGCACCGTGCACCCACTTTTCACGGTACGGAGGGTACCGCGGAATTTTTTTGGCGCGGAAAATATTCGCCGCCAAAAATTAACCATGCATGCATGCCCGTCGTCTCCAAACATTGCATTACATGCACGTGACGGCGTGTTCCCTCGGTCATGGTGCGCGGCGGTGCCAGCTGGACTGATGTCATGCCCTCCACGTAGGCTCGTTCTACATTTCAAAACTGATCCATGGCGCATAATTAGAATTTTGGAAGGTAGAATCAGGTTCTGAAGGTTCTACATAGTAGCCTAGTAAGGGTACACTAACATGTAGCCCAGTAGTTACTAATCCTGCGATCATGACGGAATATACATGTAGTGATACTAATCGATACATGTAGTACACATGGTTGGCGCACAGAATGTTGTACAACCTGCCCTACATGTCGGAAAAACGCACACTCTGACAAACGTGATTGAAATATATTGTACAACATCATCACTAACGCTACATCCGGAACTGTTCTAGTGAATAGCATTACAATGTACTCCCCCGGCAGGTGTGGGTGCCCGAGTACTTGGGAGTCTGAACACGCAGTGTCGACTCCTATTGGTGCAAAAAGTCGTTTGGTGTGAAACGACTGGTCCAACCTAAAAAAATTTTGAATTTTTGCCGTGTCCAGTAACGGTCCTAGGTTGCACCCGCGGGACGTTCCGGCAGCTGTACAGAATAGATCAGAAAGATACGCCGCGGAATGACGCCAGTGCCCGGCAAATGTGAGTCGGGAACTGAACAGTCACTACAAACGTCGAAAATCTATTGCTCCACCCCCCAAAAAAAGCGTTCCGGAACTGTTCGAAGCGAATAGCACTGACAGGATCCGAACCTGCGTCCAGAGTGAGGTTGCGGAGTGAGGGAGGCCAGCCATCATGGTCCGCACACAAATCTGGCTCGGGTCCGATCCCTGTCAGTGCTCTTCGCTTCGAACAGGTCCGGAACGCTTTTTTGTGGGGATGGAGCAATAAATACTCGACATTTGCAGTGACTGTTCAGTTCCGGGCTCACAAATGATTTGCCGGGCACAGGCGTCGTTGCGCGGCGTATCTTTGTGATCTTTTCTGTACAGCTGTCGGAACGTCCCGCGGGTGCAACCTAGGACCGTTACTGGACACGGCAAAAATTTAAAATTTTTCAGGTTGGACCAGTCGTTTCACATGATTCGTCGTACGTACGCACATATCCTCGCATGCCATGTCGACGCTGCACTGACACACACCAGGGACTTTGGAAGGTGCGCACCCAGCCCGCCCAGGTAATTGATGCGGTGTTTTGCAGGCGCGCACCGCCGGATGCGCCCACCACGCCCGCCACCGCACGTCCAGTGACCGACTGTGGTCCACGTTCTTTTTCGCCTGCGGGTGCAGCCCCCATAATGCGTACGAGCAGCTTCACGGCTTTCTTCTTTGGAAATCAAGAACAACGGGCCTGACAACAACAACAACGACAGCAGCATCAGCTCCAACAAGAGTGAGTTGCGGGATTTTACGTACGTGGTTTTTCTATTTTTTTTTTCACCTGGCATGTTGAGTATTCATCCCATTTTGCGTCATGACGGCTTCCTGAACGACGACTCTCTCTCCCTCTCCCTCTCCCCCCCCTCTCCCTCTTATTTTTCACCAGGTTTTTCATGCCGATTTTAAATCCCTTTTGCGTCATGCTCCTTGTAGCGTGATGTCGTCAATTGTCACTCACAACAATACTATCATTGTGGTTCGTTCTTTTTCGCCTGCGGGTGCAGGTCACGAGCGTTGCGTACGAGCAGCACTTACATCATTAAATCAAGAACAACGGGCCTGACAACAAGAACAACGACAGCAGCATCAGCAACAACAAGAGTGAGTTGCGGGATTTTATGTACGTTGTTTTTTCTCATGTTTTTTCACCTGTCATGTTGAGTATTCATCCCATTTTGCGTCATGCCGGCTTCCTGAACGACGACTCTCTCTCCCTCTCCCTCTCCCCCCCTCTCCCTCTTATTTTTCACCAGGTTTTTTCATGCCGATTTTTAATCCCTTTTGCGTCATGCTCCTTGTAGCGTGATGTCGTCAATTGTCACTCACAACCATGCTATCATTGTGGTTCGTTCTTTTTCGCGGTGAGGGCGGGAAGGGGGCGGGAAGGTCGCGGGGGAGGCGGG